>VSMD01063818.1:0-21116 GCA_008750895.1 Mirza zaza | reverse complement strand
TGGGAGGCCGAGGTGGGCGGATCATTTGAGCTCAGGAGTTCAAGACCAGCCTGAGCAAGAGCGAGACCCCATCTCTACTATAAATAGAAAGAAATTAATTGGCCAACTAAAATATATATAGAAAAAATTAGCCGGGCATGGTGGCACATGCCTGTAGTCCCAGCTACTTGGGAGGCTGAGGCAGCAGGATTGCTTGAGCCCAGGAGTTTGAGGTTGCTGTGAGCTAGGCTGATGCCACGGCACTCACTCTAGCCTGGGCAATAAAGTGAAACTCTGTCTTAAAAAAAAAAAAAAAAAAAAATTCTCTGCTGTTATTTTCTTAAATATTGTCTCCTTCCTCCTTTCTTCCCCTCCACCCCTTCTCTGTTCTTTGTTCTGTTTGGAATATCCACTTGATATATATTGAACCTTCTCGATCTGTTTTCCAAGGCTCTTAACCACGCTTTCTTAGTTTCTATCCCTGTCCTGCATTCTGAGCTATTTCCTCAAATCTATCTCCTGTTTTATGCTGGCTTATGGATTCTTTCTTCACTTTTGTCTTATCTATTTGTTACTCTGTTCATTGAGTTTTTAACTTCAATGACTATGTTTTTCATCTATAGAGACTCAATTTTATTCCTTTTCAAAGTTGTTTGTTTTGTTTTTATATTGTCTTTTCCTTTCGTTATGGTTTATATGCCTTTGTTTATATCTTTAGTTATGTTATAGTTATTTCATAGTCTCTTTCAGAGTGTTCTTTTATATGCAGCTCTCTGAGGGCTGATTCTTCCATTTGCTGTATCTGTTGACTCCACCTCATGGTAATTTATTTCTTCATGAACATTGTAATTTTTTACTGTGAACTTACCTTTATGTTTTTCCTTCCTAGGGGATATGAAAGCATTTCTGTGGAGTAAGTGTACATTTTTACTGCTGGGCCTCTAGAAGGTTCAAGTGTCCTGGCTTGATTTTTTAATTTGATTTAATTTCTCAACTTCAGATTCCTAAATCAAGCAGATAATATAATTCAGACCCTATCACTACCTATCCCAGGTCTGGACTTTCCATTTCTCAGGCACATTTTTCTCCCACCAAATTCCCAGACATATAATACATCATGTAGGGATGCAACCAAACTTACTATGGTGGCCTGACTTGGGATTTATTTTCCTAACACAAAAAGAAGGTTGGAAGCTGGCAGAGCAGGGGAGAGATACTGTGACCTGCGTCCTTTTCCTCAAACTCCTTGTCTTCCTTCCCCTCCATCCTTAAGGGGTGGCTTTTGTACTTCTGGTTGCTTCATGGTGGCAAGTTGGCTCTTCTGTGTCTAGCCTCACAGACACGGTCTGGGTAGAAAGAAGGGAGAAGGAAGCAGTAAGGAGGAAGGAATAGTCCCTATGTTAGGAAAACCAAACTTTCCCAGAAACACCTAGCCAACCTCTGCTTAGTGCTGATTGGCCAGAGCCGTATCACATGATCACCCCCAGATGCACGGGAGGTGGGCAGCACAGCTTGTGCGTCATACCTGCCTTTGATGTTTCTCTTCATTTATGGCACTGGGAGATTTCCTCCCCCCTCCTCTCCAACTTGGCTGCTAACACAAGTTATTGATGGTTTTATAGAATGTAGGATTTCCGTGCATTTGCTTAGTCTGTCATGTCGCTTAAGGACTCATTTATTTGCCCATAAGCTATACGCTTCATTCATTCATTCAGTGACCATATACGGAGTATCGATTTTGTGCCAGGCCCCATGCTAGGGTCTGAGGATACAGTGGTGAGCAGAGTAGACTTCGGCGTGGCTCCTAAAACTGTAACCATTTTTTTCCCTTTACATCTATTTAGAAGTTCAAAGTTAGCACAGACTCTGCTCTGTTTCTCCAGCCTCAAAGATCCTCCCCCAGAGAAATATTGCACTTGGTTTAGAAGACAATTCTGAGACTTTTAGCTGGGGACACAATGCTCAAAATATGTAGACGAGGGAGGGGACACACTGGCTCAGCTATTCCCCGGCATTTTAAGAGTGACCTTGATTATTTGTCCCACTGTCCACTTGAGCCCCCTACACCTGCTGAACTGAGGGTCTCCCATCTCCACCGTGGCCCTCACCTGGGCTTCTTTCAGTTGTGATTTCCTCTGGTGTATCTATAAATGGGATCCCATCTGCTTTCTTGTCTTTCATAAATTTTTCAAATTCTCTAATCAGCTGTTGGCACCCTTTCTTGTGGACCTTTCTTGTAGACCATCATTTCAATGGGATTTTGAGAAGTAGGCTAAGTAAATGAATGTATGCAATTTGCAGCCTTGAACCAGAAGCGCCAGCTATGTGGTCATACATCCTATTTGCTCAATGCTGTGCTTTGAACTAAGAAAGACACAAGCGAATACAGTAAAGACACAATCCTTAGTACCAGTGGTGTGCTGCCGCCAGCTGCACCAACTCACAGGAGCTGACTGTTAAAATTGCAGGAATTTTGAGTTGATTGACTTCTCTTTGATATCCTGAAATTGACCGAGGGGGGAGTATTTATACCCCTGAAATCAGCAAACACTGAGAATCAGCACCCTCCTCTCCTTGAGGTAGTTGTTAAACATTTATCAACACACCATTAGTCTTTACTCTTGGGTAACTGGTAGCATAGCTATAGAGGTAAGACACACACTGAAGGAAAACTAAAAGTGCAAGTGAGCTAGCCATTAAGTGCAAAGCAGAATAGAACGGACACCCAATTGCTATAACATTCAGACAGCAGAAATCAATGTCGACTGTAATAGTTGAGGAAGTTTGGCAAAGTGGCAGCTGTGCAAATAGAGTGATCTTACCCTTGGCAAGGTAGGGGGTGAGCTCCGAAGCCAAAGTTTAAATTCCAGCATTTTCATTTGCCATCGAGTAGCCTGACTAAATCTCTCTCGTAAGCATAATGATAGCCAACATTTATTGAGTCCTTATGATGGCAGGCATTGTTCTAGATGCTTTACATAAATTAACTTAAACTCATCATCTGCAAAATGTTGCTCACCTCAAAGGTCTATTCTGAGTATTAAATGAGATAATTCATGTAAAAAGCATGCTTAGGAAAATCTCCATAAAATTCGTTTCTTACTGGTGGTTTTCTTAGAGAAGGTAAGCAATTTCAACATTCCGATTTTTCCTACTGGTCCTGGAAATATGGGTGAGATTTGGTTAGGCAGAGGGACCAGCAGAGGACATTTCAGACAAAGGGGGGGCAGGTACCAAAGGAGGTACCTCCAGGAGGGAAGGGCAACTATGGACTGGTTTGATCTGCCCAAGGGAAGCAGAAGGTCTGCTCTGGGGAGTAGTGAAGACATTCAAATGAGTCAAATGGAGACAGGCTGTGCAGTGTCTTATGTTCTAAACAGAGAACTTCACCTTTCATGCAATGGGGATGGGGGTCCATTGTAAGTGTTTGAAAGGGCAGGATTTTAGGACTAGAATTCTGGCAGGCCGGGGCTTATGCAGAATGAGCTGAGAGTGGCAGAGGGGCAGAGATCAAGGCATGGGCAATGATAGTTTAAGGTGGTGGACGTGGGTGAGACAGAAAAATCCAGGTTTGCAGGATGGTTCAAATGAGGGATTCATCTGATAAGAATTTCATAAAAAGACCAAAAGAATTAGATTCCTTTATAAATGAATAAGCTGGAAATATGTAGCCACAGTATTTGTTAGAGCAATCTGAACCAGAAATTAAGAAAAACTAGATGGGAGGATTCTTTCCCTATCCAAAAATAAAACTACTCTAAATTGAAAGTTAGACTATGTTTTTTCAATCAGTGGAATGTTGTTTTTCTCTCTTTTTTACATTGCGTGTGGTTTTTGGTACTTTTCCTTAAGTTAAATTGATGTGAATAAACTTGTTGCGAGTTTGTTTAGTTTCACAGCTGAATATCATGGTGTCTGTGTCTGCATTCAACTCTGTTTCCCAACTACCCACAGAATGATGTTAAATAATGGTTTTATCATGATTTGGGGCTATTATTTTTTTTTCTTAACTTATGGAGAGGGTGCAGAAGGGGGAACAGGGCGTGCTCCTGTGTCCACACAGGCTCATGTCAGCAGCCCCTGTCCGGAGGACTTGCACATAAGAGACTGGGGCTCCTAAGGGGATGCCATGCTCTGAGCCCCAGACGTCTCCCGCATTCTTATGCTTGGCCACAGCTAGCAGGGACACCCGCAGACTTCTGCCTCATCTTCCTGGTGACAGCCAGTTTGCACAAAGGCCACTTCATGTTGCTAAATCCCGTATAGACTTTTTGCTCCTCAGCTTTCTTGAGTTTTGAGTAGCTTTGACACTGTCAATCACTCCCTCCTTTTTGACAAACACTCTTGTCCTTTGGGGCTTCTGAGACATCACATTCTCCTGTTGCTCTTCTCTCTGGGTGGCCCTTCTTCATATGAGTAATTTTAAGTTTTAAATTTTGGAGTTTTTTGACTTTAGTCATGAAATCCCTGTCTCTCTCTCTTATTTCACTCTCTACTCTCTAGGCAAACTCGCTGCTACCTGTGGTTCCCACTTATATGCCAGTGATTCCTAAATATTTACATCTAGCCTGGCTTTTCCTTTGAGAGCTGGACTTGTAGACCACTGTCCACTCACTCAATATCATCTCGCTGTGTCAGAGGCACCTCAGATATGACATGTACCTAACTTCATGATCTTTCCCTTCAAGTACTGTCCTCCTTTAGTTTTACCCATTTCATCCTAAGTCGCCAGTGTCCATCTGAAACCTAGCTAGAAACTCAGGCATCACCCTCTATACCTCCATTTCTCTGTCCTTCCCCAAAGGATCCAAATCTATCACCAAGCCCTGAAAATGTTACCTCATAAATAGCTTTTAGATCTATCTACAACTTTCTATCTCTATGTATACCAGTGTCCGATTACCATTATCCTTTACTTGCGTTAATGTAATAACTGCTTCACTTGTTTTCCAACATCTACTTCACTTCCATTTCAATCTTTTTTTTCTTTTCTTTTCTTTTCTTTTTTTTCTTTTCTTTTCTTTTCTGACAGGGTCTCACTCTGTCACCTGGGCTAGAGTGCCATGGCATCATCATAACTCACTGCAACCTCAAACTCCTGGGCTCAAGTGATCTGCCTGCCTCAGCCTCCCAAGTAACTGGAACTACAGATGCATGCCACCACACCCGGCTAATCTTTCAATTTTTTTGTAGAGATGGGCTCTCATGCTTATTCAGGCTGGCCTTGAACTCCTGGCCTCAAGTAATCCCCCTGCCTTGGTCTCCCAAAGTGCTTGGATTATAGGTGTAAACCACGATGCCTCCCCACCCCCACTTTCTGAATAGCAATTACCTTTTCAAAACATGAATTTCATTTCATCGTTGTTATGGACAGAATGTTTGAGTTCCTCCACCCCCATCCCTCCACCCCCCCCACCCAATTTATATGTTGAAAGCCTAATACCCATTGTGATGGTATTTGGAGGTGGGCCCTTTGGAAGGTGATTAGGTCATGAGGGAGGAGCCTGCATGAATGGCTTTGGTGCCCTTATACAAAGAGATATGAGACTTCCTCTCTGTCTGCTCTGCACCAAGTGAGGACACAAGACAGCCATCTGCAAACCAAGGAGCTGGTCCTTAGCAGACATTGGTTCTGCCAGTGCCTTGATCTAGGACTTCCGATCCTCTAGAACTGTGAGAAATACATTTCTTTTGTTTAAACCATCCAGTCTATACTTTATTATAGCAGCTGGAATGGACCAAGACAGTCATGTTCCCTCAGGCCTCATAAAACCCTTTTATTTGTCAGAATAAGGTAGATAATACTGTAGAAACAGACAACCTCAGAAATCTCATTAGCTTTCAACAAGAACAATAGTTTATTGCTCATTCACAGTATGTCTTTGTCTCTGGTCCATGGAAACTTCACTTGGGAATTCAAGCTGTTAACGTGGCCTCTCAGTGTAACACTGCTGGCCGTGGTAGAGGGAAAAGAGAAAGGGGCCACCACATGCCGGCTCTTAAAGCTTCTTCCTAGAAGGGACACATACCCCTACTGCCCACATTTCATTGGCCAAAGCAAGTCACAAAGTCTCTTCTGAGTTCAATAAGGAGGGGCCACAAAGACCCTGGGGGAATCACTGGAGGAAGTGAAGCCGGAATATTTGGTGGCCAATAATACAATGTAACACACCCGTTAGTGACTTCCTACTGTTTTGAGGATGAAAACCAAAACTCCAACAGGCCTTCCAGGCTCCTTGTGATGTTCTTTCTGCTGACCTCTCCATCTTTCCCTCTCACCGTCTATCCCTGGCTCTCTGTACCCCAACCACACTAGTCTTTCATTCTGTGCACACACCATGTGCCCTCTGTTTTCAGCATCCTTGAATGTGCTGCTCCCTCCATCTTTCTTTTGTGTGTCCTCCATTCCCCCTTTACTCTGCCATTTCTTCATATCTCAGCTCAATCATCACTTTGTCAGAGAAATCCCTGGGCCCCCAGACGAGGTCAGATTCCTTTGTCATATGCTTGCATAGAATGGTGTTCTTCTCCTTCAGAGTACTTATCTCTGAGTTTTAATTTTCAGTTCATTGGGTGATAATGTTATAAATGTCTGTCTTCCGAGATCCATGAGAACAGGAACCATGTCTGGTTTTGCTCATCTGTCTATAGACAGCGTGCAGTGCAATGCTTTATACTTAGTGGATCTTCAGCAAAGGGTGACTGAGTGAATGAAAGAGAAGAAAGTTGAAATGACTGAAAGAACCATTGGAATAATTGAGCATGTTGGACTTGGAGAAGAGAATATTTATGTGGAACAAGCTAAAAAGCTATCCATATGTGAAGGGCTTCCTTGGAAAAGTGGGAGTAGATTTATTTTTTTATTTTTTCAGAGAGCATATTTCTAATAAAAGTTTAGAAGTTAGAGGTAATGAATCAAATTTTGGTTCATCATAAGAATAAGTTTTCTGACAATGTGAGCGTCAGTATTAGAAATGTTATATTCATTGTATTTGTTCAAGCAAAGACTAGATGCCCAGATATAGAAAATGTCAATGGACATTCCAGATAGCAGCAGTAGTAGAAGGAAGGCATGATATGGTCCTATCAAACTTCAAAGTGGTATAATTCTGTTATAAAACATAGAGATAGTAAACAAGGAGATAAGAAAACATAAGGCACCAATTATAAGCCAGTGTAATTGTGTATAGACAGTGGCACAGCCCTGGGTGCCATGCTGATGCTCCTGTCTTAGCTCGTGATTTTAAAACTTGTCACAAAAAGGATCTTTAGGTAGGTTATCTCCTAATCCATGCCTTCATCTATAATTGCTGAATTAAATTGATTATAGATGTATCTCTTTTGGAGGGCCACAGGAGTCGGCAATGTAGTTTATACACGTAAACTGCCTTAGAAACTAAGAGCTGCAACACTGTAGCATGCCATGTTAAACAGTGCTTAAATAATGGTCAACATTCATGCATCATATGAATGCATAAAAGTTAGTTCCATCTTCTAATGCTATAGCATACATGTATACTTTTCAAAAAAAGTTCCCCCTTTTACATTTTTATCAAAGTAACAGATGCATGATTTATTTTACATGGTAAAATTTTAAAAATTGTACTGATGAAGTTATACTATAACATCATAATACATTCAATAGATATAAATCAACATTATAATAAATACAAGACAATAGTTTTCAAACTATTAATTCAGGAGACTCATACTACATTGGAATAGTTATGGGACTTTTCTTGAAGGAAGGACACTTGGATGAGTCCCCAAATAATGGAGTAGATTTTTATAGATGTATAGACAGGAAGAAATGCTGTGAATATGGCCAGCTCACCTTCTAGATCTTCTGGGACAGTTTTGATTTCAAATATAACCATGGTTATGCAAGCATGGTCATAATTACTAGAGCAAGTGCCTCACTTTTGCATTTGAAATATGGTCTATATGGACATGAAGAAGTGCATGGACGAGAAAAGGAGATGGCCAAGCACTGAACCAGGTGGAGTAGCAAGTGTGTGTCATCTCCCATCCCCCAATCTCCAGCTATTAATATTTCTTCCTGTTATAATGTCCTTTCCCCCAATAATAAACCAATATAACATCCTGATGTCCCAGAGGGAGAAATATTTGCAACTGTGGGAAATGTGACAGAACAGACACATGCAATCAGTACGTACAATCAGCTGCACAGATTGTGAGACAATAATCGTGGCCCCATTTGTTCTCTGACAGGATAAAAATTGCAAAGCTTTTATAAGATAGGAACTCAAGCCTGAGAGAGACCCCGGCACCATTTCCTGCACTGTGTCACCAGGTCATATTTTGCAATCTTCTCCCTCCTTCTCTCTCTCCCAGTCTTATTTTTTTCTTCACTGTCTGCCCTGAGACACAGGACACAGGTTTTGGAGGACAGAGCAGTTTGGTGAGATTTTGCGTGAACATGGTAGGTGTCTTGTTTCTCTTTGATATTATGGTGTCAAGGTGGTAGAGTGGGAGGGTGGGAATCACACAGAGTAGGAGGAACTAAAAGCAAAGAGAGTTTTCAATTTTTTGTTTCTCCAGATGATGAATAAAATGCTTATGAATGAAGAAAAAAGTGCCTATCGAGTACATAAAGTGTAAATAACTTTAACCCATTCACAGGAAGGATCTCCTTAGAATGAGAAGAGTATTTCATCATTTTTAACTTTTCTTGGACCTCAGATCCAAATTTCATCATAATGGCTGAAAAATATCTGCACTTTTTATAAAAGACGGGTGTTTATGAGGAGCTATATAAATTTTTTCAGTAGTAGGGCAAGATTCATTGTGTTACTATTGCTTTTCTTTTGTTGATTCTTATTTAAATCTCTTCATTTTATTATTTTGACTTAACCAGAGTCTTGCTTTGATTAAGAAAGTTTAACGTCTGGCATCAACATGGCGAAATCACAAGGCCAAAGAGATTGGAACTGTTGCCAGGACAGAGGGTGCTGACTCCCGCTGAGCACACTGCACTACAAAACACCATGCGTGGAACTTTACCCGTAAATACGAATTTTCCTCTCTGTGGTAGTAGTATGTTTAATCTCCCGTAGGCCTCTCTTTTAGAATTTGCTAGATTCTTAAAGTCCTCCTAAATCTGCAGTATTATCACTACATCCATATCAAATTAAAATAAAGATCTGTAAAAGAAGTAGTTTATTTTCTCTTCTGTTGCTGCAGTTGCTTTTCAGTTGATTCAGCTGTCAACTTTGGTCCAGAGCCCGCTCTGAACATATAGCCACATAATTCATTAGCATTTAGAAAGGGCCTCCATCTCAGCCATTAATACATTCATACAAACACCTTCCTGGAAAACATTTAGAAACCATCCTGTAGCATTGGTCTGTGCTCATAGAAAGACCAACCTGTAGGGAACTGGTAAACATAGCTAATATCTTAATAGATAAATATGCTTACTAAGTGTATTTAGTTTTATTTTTGAGTTGGTGTCAAAAAATTATCTTTAAGTTGACAAGAAAGTCACCTTCGCCAAAGCAGGAGGGAAATGAGAAAGAAGCATTTGGTTGCAGTAGTACTAGCTTTGGGGGAATGAGTTTACATTCTGAGTTTGGATGAATTGTAAAAGTCAGTGGTTCTCCCAGTCACCTCTCTAACTTGACCATGAAATTGAATGATATGAAGAAAGTGTCACAGCAATTGTACTAGTTCAAACAATGGACAAAGTAAATATAACTGATGAAACAATATTTTAATGTAAATTCATGTAGCAACGTTTGGCCTAAACAAAGAATATTTATTGTTCCTATTTAGACACATCGAAGACAACAATCTAGACAATACATTTTGATTAATTACTCACTTTTTTATGTTTTTTAAATCCTGGTTAATTGAATAATATATTCAAAAAGATTTATTGAGTACCTGTTTTGTGTCAGATAACATTTACTGTGTTAATCAATTTTCTCATTTGCTTACTTTTTTAAAAATTAAAAAAATATATTTTTAGAGCTAGGGCCTTCTTTGTTGTCCAGGCTGGAGTGCAGTGGCATGATCATAGCTCATTGTAACCTCCAACTCCTGGGCTTAAACAATTTTCCTACCTCAATTTCCTGAGTAGCTGGAACTACAGTGTGCATCACCATGCCTGGATAATTTACCTTTTTCATAGAGACCTGTTGCCCAGACTGGTCTCAAAATCCTGGCTTCAAACCATCCTTCCACCTTGGCCTCCCAAAGTACCGGAATGAGCCACCATGCCCAGCCCGATCTTCTCAATTTCTAACTCCTCTGTTTCTCATTCTCTTCTTCCTCCTCCTTTTCCTTTTCACTCTTTTTTTTTTTTCCTTTTTCCTCTTTCTCTAAAACCTCCTATGTTTTCCTACTCACATTTGTCTTGAATTTTTTTCTTCAGTTTTTCTTTCATCATTTGGATGTGGAATTTTCCCATAAAAATATACTTTTAACCTTGCTTCATCCCTCTTAGAAAGAAACATGCTTCAACCAGAAAAGTAGAAGATATCCACCAATTTTAAACATTAAAAACAGCTATGCAAATATAAGACTATATTGTATCTTTAGTTATTATGAAATCATTAACTCAGTCACTGATTTATTTGGCATGCATCCTGCTTTTCAGGGAATTTCTGCCCACTTTGAGAACCACCTTTCTTGCATTCTTTGTTCAGTGGACTAATTAACTTAGCCAAGAGTGAAATAATTTCAGCAACTATGAAATTCCGCAAGAAAGCATGGCCAACAGAAAGCCTTAGTTGACTGCGTTGGTGCTGATCTTAAGGCATGCTGTTAACTCAAAATGAGGCTATGCTTTTTCAAACAATTCGAGTTCAAGGGCATCCCATTTATAACCAGTCATGTTCCAGGCCTATAAAGCATTTGCAGTAACAATCCAAACTGGCATATAAGTTAAAGCTCACCCTAGGCAGCTTAAATTTTACATGATTAGCCTGGGACTTGCTCATCCTGTAGCATGGGGAAGCACAACCTCATGATCAAGTGCAATTCACATCTCACAATTCTAGGAATCAATGTACACGGACACATGATTATATTATTATTAAATCCAATTGCTTTGCAATTAACCCAATATGATACCTATACAAATGATTCAAATAAAGAGCCTCATGTTTCACAGGGGACAATCAATACAGTGACATCACAGCTGCTGACAATGCCAGCAATTTGGCTTGTGACTGTAGCGCTACATTTTTCTCAGGTCGACACTACTATTCCTGCCTCTGAATTACAGCTACCATAACTTTCAACTATTGGCAATGCCCACACCTCACTAAAGCATAATATTCAAACACTGCTGGCCGTTCTTAACGGCCAGCTAACCTATGTTAGCTGAGTCATGACAAGGCAGACTCAGTCTGAGTATATTATAAATATACTAAATTATAAATTTGTTACTTTCTTTCTTGGCTCCCAGAATGAAATTAGGATTTCTGTTCTCCAGGAAAAGCTCCTTGATGGTGAAAAAGAACATAGGTTGGATTTGTTGATAGATAAAATTAGTTCATAGGAAAAAATCATTCTTGACCTTCCCGCCTTGTACAAAGCATTTACAATGAGATGTCTGAAAACAAAACCAAGTCACACTAGCATCTTTCCTAATTATTGTTGTCATTGCTGTTTATTCTGTAGCTCTGCCATCTCTATTTTAATTAAGTAAAGGTACTTGTAGTTATAACCTGATCAAAACCAGCCTTTTGCAACAACATTACAACTGAAGACACTTTGTATCACCCTTTTCCACCAGATTTTGCCAGTGTGTCTGTCTGCCAGACAACTTGGCTTCAAGAATCTACTTCTTCCTTCAGGGATCTCTTTAGAGTTACGTGTAGACATTCGGTAGATATTTATTAAAAGACTATTTGAATGTTACTTTTTAAAGACCTCATAGCTTCTTATTTTAAATCAACTGAACTTTACCTTAGGGAGCATTTAGGACAGGCACTGACCAAAATGTATCTTTTCTGTGCTTCTGTCTATATTGTTTCCAAACAGAGACCAGTCAAGTCACCATATGTTTCCATGATACCACTTCTAGCTCCTGAAATGGGGACAGTAGAATATTAAGTATGTAAAATGTCTCTCTTTTTTAACATTCAGTGTGAACATTTTATTTAATACGCTAAGTAGAGTCTGTTCCCCTGTGAATCATACTGTATACATAATGGTGATGAAAACGTTCAGTTTGAAATTTCTCCCTGTCCAAGGGAGAAAACCATGGGGGTGAATCATAGTTTTAGTGATGACTGTCCTGGGGAAGCTAAATTGGGAAGCCACAGGTTAAAAAAAGGAGGAGTGGATCCTCAAAAGGAATGCAATGGTCATAAACTCCGAGAAGGCAACAGACACCTCCTTATGCTGCCTACACCTGGGCATTGACCTGCAAAAGCGAGCTGCTGGCGGTTCCCCTGTGGGAGAGAAATCCGGACAGCAGAGGAAACCAACCACAGCACTGAAAGTTATCCATGGTGTGGGAAAAGAAAGTGGACTTCTTGTTGAAAGGGGAGAGAGAGATACATAGCTGCCTCTAAAGAGGAACACAACTGAATACACTTACGCAAGTGAACAAAATTCATCTAAGAGCAATTGGATAGAGATGGACACTTACATTATGACTCTAACACATTAATTGCCATGTGAGTTGCATTTAACTCACACTAGTTATGAGCCTGGGGCCTCATGAAGCAAAACCTGGGCAAAATCCTTCAGTTGGCTGGTGAAAATCTTACTTGTAGATGTTCTTACTGTTGCAGTTAATATTGACAATTTAATTCTAAAAACATGGATTAAATGAATAGAAGTCAATAAATTTCATTTTTCTATTTATGTTTGCCTTTAAATTGCACATAAGCCTGACAAGTCAAGAAAAATGCTTTACCATTATGAACTATTTTTCATGTTTTCACATTACTTTTTACATTACTAATTTTCAAGGTTTTATATGCTTTTGTATTGAAAAAACCAGAAAACAATAAAAAATAACAAATTTTTCATTAAATTAGAAAGGATTGTTTTGTTGTTGAAGTTTTTATTCTAGTTTTGTAATAAAACACCATGGCCCCAAGGAAAATCATTTTATTCTAGTGTGGCAGTCGATGTGTTAAAGAAGAAGAGCCTGCATGATGTACATCTCTTATTTGCTACAAAACTGGACACAACATTGGTGATTAGGATACTACCTTAAGTGGGAAAGTGGGCCACTAAACTGTAATTAATGATCATAATTATGTGGAATATGTGTCCTATGGACAGAGACTAATCAGGAATACACAGAAATTAACACAGTTATCGTGTTGATGTTAATGTATTGATGTTATTTGTTTTCCATTGTTAAATTGTGTGGTGTGAAGGTGAGGGTGGGGTGGGGAGAGACCATATATGACAAGTCTAGCGTTAAGATCATGACACAAGGAGTCAGGAAGCCGTGTTTAAGTTTCACACGGCCATACCAGCTGTGATCATTACCTCTCTGAGCCTCAGTGTCCATATTTAGAAAGTGAGAATAATAACATCTGCCCTGCACTAATGGGGTAGTGAAAGTACTTTTGCAAATCTGAAAGTATTATAGGAGACTGTGTGAGAAATCAAGGTCAGGGTGGGATATAGACTAGAAAATTAAGAAGTCCAGGACTCAAAAAGTTTTCCTGAGTCTCTTTTCTCAGCAGTTACTGTGGAAGCTGGAGAATATGTGTTATCTCATTTAATTTTGCAATAAACTAATTATAAGCACTTATTGGGCATCCACTAATTGTTTCTCTAACCAGGTTTTCCAGTAACACTTATAGAACAAGCTACTTCTCCTCCATTGATTTGAAAGGCCCCCGTTTATCACATACCTGAGTTTATTCTGAGCTCTACCATTTCACTGCTCACCATTCTGTTTTAATTATTGCATATTGATAACGATTTTTAATTGGGTAGGGCAACTTTTTATGGTTGTTGTTGTTTTGAAATAGGATCCAGGAAAGAGAGGGAGCTATTTTTAGGAGGATATCCAAGCCCGGGCCCAAGGGAGTCAGTAGCCAGCCCAAGGGCGAATTATAGGATCACAGATTCTTACAAGAAACTCTGGAATCAAAGGAAGCTTAGTTCAAATCCTAGTTTATTACTTACCTTCTGGGTTACCTGAAGTATATTACTTAATCTCTTTAACCTCTTTTCTCATCTGTAAATTGAGGACAATACCAGCTACCTCAAAGGACTGTGGCATGGATTAAATTACAAAATAGATGTGAAGTTCCCTAGCACTGTGGCGTCATCCCCTCCTTTGAAGGCATTCCTACTGCTAGCAATATGGCCTCCTTGTCGGGGGTTTTCTTGCATCTGCAAAAAGGGAAGAAGAGCAAAAAGTTCTCACCACATTCTGGAGGCTTGTTTCGCTGCACAGAAGCACATGATAACTGTATGGTGAGGAGACAGGGCGTTTAAGTTGCACATGTGTGTTCCCTCCTCCCTGAATATGGCAAACAGGAGCTCCTGCACGCCACAGAATTCAGAAAATACACTGTCATTGTGCAGCCAAGAACATGGGATGTCACACAGGTGGGAATGCCAGGAGGATGCATGCCTGTCAGACCTTGACAGAAACAAAAGAGGAAATTGCCTGGGGCGATGAGTACAGTTAGGGGACAGGTGCGAGATAATGGGGCCTCTCTTCTGCACTCATGAGTTTGGACGTTATGTGATTTGGGGACAGATATGACATCTATTACCTCCCTTTTTATAGTTTTTAAGAGATTATTGAGTAATATTTACAATTTTCTGATGATTAAAGAAATGTCACATGGGGCCTCATGTGACAACCCTTGCCTCGGGGAGGCAACCCCTGCCTCCACCAGTGGCCAGAATAATGTTGGAGGGGAGCCCCGTCACCTTCTCTCCCTGCAGAGTGATGGATGGATACAGTCTGACCATAATTAATTTTAATAGAGACTTGATGTGCTGTGATAGACTCTTGACCATTCAAATGAAACCGAACCAACCAGCTAGCTTCAACAAAAAAATCTCAGTTCTCTCTTGCCATTGGCTTTGGAACATGTCGAGTCTAGTTAAGAAGTATTCACGGAGTGATTTTGTACCTAGCACTATAGAAAAAGATACAAAGGAAGGACCCTGTCTGACATTCACTGTCTGAGTTGGACACACAAGAAATGTAATAAAATAATAATGTACCATCTGTGAGTCCTTGACATATGGTATACACGGTCTATATGCTCAGTGTACATTGTCTCTAATTCATTAATTCTTTCCACAAATGTTTCTGGAGTGCCTATTATGTGCCAGCCATTCTATATTAATTGCTGGGAGTACCACAGGGCACAAGGCAGAGAAAAGTCCCTGCCTTTGGAGAATGTTCTAGTGCTTTTAAGCAAATGAATATATACTGTCATTTCAGGTAGTGATAAAAGCCACGAGGAAAACCAAAGCAGGGTAAAGGGAAAGAGGGGGGCTGGGGTGCACGTAGTGGGTATTTTGGGGCAGGCCTCTCTGGGAAGGTGACCTGTAGGCATGAGAACAGCTGCTGCAGAGTGCCGAGGTGAATCAAGCTTGGAATCCTCGAGGCTGAGAGAGATGTAAAGGGGCGAGGCAGGAGGAGGGGCAGAGGAGGGGCAGAGGAGGGGCAGGGTAAACAAGCAAGGGGTCGGCCACGTTGGTCCCCACGGGACATGACGATCATTGCAGGCTTCCTTCTGAGGCCAGCGGGCAGCTCCCAGAGCTGTTGAGCAGGTAGGGTACCTGGAAACGGACCCTGAGCTGGACGTCCACATGCAGGAGACCTGTTCACTCACCACCTAAGAATGTGACAGAAGCAGAACTGGGAGGAGGGAGTCCTCAGTGGACTCTTCTGGAACCTGCAGGGTTGGGACGGGCCTTCAGAGTGTTCCTGAATTGAGGCGAGAGGGCTGGACCTTGGAAGCTGCATCGACCAGCTGCTGTTCCCCAAGAGGGGTTATACCCTTGGGCCAGGCAGCTGCCTTTGGGGCCGGTGCCTAGAGAGGGACGCAGCTGTTGGCGCCAGCAGTCAACACCCCCAGTGGCAAGGACAGTGGCCCCTCGGCCCTGTAGGGGTGGCACACCACAGCAGCCACTGGAGATCGGTCTATGTTTTCATTCTCATAACAATCCTGCAAGTTAGGCATTTTTCTTTCTTTTGGTCAGGAGGAAACTGAGGCTCAGGGAGTTTAGGCAACACATTCAAGGTCACATACCTAAAAAAATTGTGGTAAAATATACATAAACAAAATTTACTGTTGTAACTTTGTTTCAGTGTGCAGTTTGGTGGCATTACGTGCATTCACGTGTTATCATTCAATCATCTCAGCGTCCGTTCGCAGACTTTTTTCTTTAGAGCTGGCAGCTCGTAATGTTATCTGGGCTGGACACTAACTCCTGGCTCAAGAGATTCTCTAGCTGCAGCCTCCCGAGTAACTGGGACTACAGGGTGAGTCACTGCACCCAGCTTCACCTCCTGAACGTCTTAAATCTTGCCAACTAAAACTCTGTGCCCATTAAACAATAACTCCTCATTCCCCCACCCCAGTCCCTGCCAACCACCATTGTACTTTCTGTCTGTATGAGTTTGACTATTCAAGGTACCTCATGTAAGTGAAATCACACGGTATTTGCCCCTCTGTGACTGGCTTATTTCACTTGGTGTGATATCCTCAAGGTCCCTTCATATCGTGTAGCATGTGTCAGAATTTCCTTCCTTTTTGATGCTCAGTAATACTCCATGGTATGGATAGATCATAGTTTATGTATCTGTTCATTTGCTGATGGGCATTTGAGTTATTCCCACCTTATAACCACTGCAAATAATAGTTATATGAACATGGTCGTGTCTCTTCATGATCCTGCTTTCAATTCTTTTGGGTATATACCCAGAAGTGAGATTGCTGGACCATATGGTAGTGCTATTTTTAATTTTTTGAGGAATCATCATAGTGTTTTTTCCAGAGGCTTCTTTCTTTTTTTTGATAATAGCCATCCTAATTGGGTGTGAAGTAGCATCTCACTATGGTTTTAAGACCAAACTCTTTCCATGCTACCATGCTGTCTCTCAGCAAGGAATCAAAGAATTCGAGCTTTTATCCGATCCCGCCACTCCACTTGTGGGTGAAAATGGTGACAACATGGGGTCTAGACCCAGGCTCAGTTAATTTCCCTGGATTAACAGTGAGCTACAGAAGACCACATTCTAAATATCCCCCAAGACACCTAGATAGCTAAAGAACAATGCAAAATTTGGTACTGCATGCTGAATCAGTTTGTAATTTTTTTTTTTTTGCTTAAGGACCCTAAAATAGTTTAGAAAACTATGTTCTTCTTTGCACATTTAAAAATCGATATCTATAATTATATCATGAATTTAAATAATTGTAAAAAAAGTAAATTCTAGCATATTGTAAATATTGACATTTAAAAATAAATCTGTGACATCACTCTTTTAAATGTATCTAAATGGAATCTAAATCCCATCATGGTTTGTTACTCACCATCGTTCACTTAAGAAATACACAAACAACTCATCTTTAGCAAGCAAAAATTGTATTCCGTTTTCTCTTTGCAATTTTATTTCCATTCTACTTCCCCTTCAGAGTTTTATGCTAATGTAATATAATTATGATAGAAAGTCTTTTGCTGAATATCCCATTGTACTTTTATCTATCAAACATATGTGTAAAAATTAAAATTTATATACCTTAAAATTCTCATGCCCGTAGGTTCTAAGTGTTTCCTGGATAGAGTTATCATTGCAATGAGTACTATTATACAATTGATCAAAACAACCTAAATGAATAGCAAACTTTGATAAATGCTAACATAAAAAGTAAAGTTTTATTGGAAGTTTGCATTTCTTAATGAAATAGATGATGCTGTCCTTCTCTGAAACAATATATGATTGTGGATATGTATTACTTATTGCTAGATTGCTAGAATGACAAAGTGTGTGGCATCAGTTCTATTTCTATTTTTCATTTTTTAGAGATGAGAAATCCTGTTCTTCTTGCAAATAGGTAGATGAGACTGGAAAAAGTTTTGTTATAGAAATGTCTTGCAATTTTTGGAGCTCCTGACTTATTTGCTCCAAATCCTATGATAATCTATTGTCAAGGATTATTCTTAATGATCTGTCAGCTAACAATTTTACTAGAGCCTCTTTCAGTTTCAGTTTTGTTGAAATCAAAGTATTGGAAACCACCTGATTTGTGAAGGATTTGTTATCCAATCTGTTATGGGTTCAATTTAGTCCTCTCTAAATTTATATGTTGATGTCCTAACCCCCAGTACCTCAGAATGTGACCTTGTTTGGAAATAGGGTCATTGTAGATGAAATTAGTTAAGAGGAGGTCATTAGGGTGGTCCCTAATCCTCTATGGCTGGTGTTCTTATAGAAAGGGGAAATGTGAACATAGAGACAGACAAGCACAGAGGGAGGATGATGTGAAGAGACACAGGGAAAAGACGGACACCCACAAACCAAAGACAGAAGTCTGGAACAGGCCTTTCTGCACAGCTCTTAAAAGGAACCAACACTGTCAACACCTTGATTTTGGACTTCTGGCCTCCAGAACTGCAAGACAATTTAAGGGAGACTGTTTAAGCCCTGCAGTCTGCGGTATCCTGTTAAGGCAGCCCTGGGAAACTGATACATGGTCCTTAGAAACAGTCACCTCCCTACACCTACAGCAATACTTTCCATTTTTCTTCTATTTGGTATCCAGGAGGGTTCTTTAAACCCCAGAGCAACCATGTCCCACAGTAAGATTGGGAATGAGTGATAGGGACTCTTTTCTTTTGAAAAGCAGAGGAAGAGCCATTGTAAAAGGAGGGTAAGGGTGTTTAATAAAAAGCAGACATTTAATTTGAAGATCTGCATGTTGCTTTCCTTCAAAATATCCTTGACTGTGGGTGCCTTTGGGAAGTCAGCCCTGGAGGAAGAGGTGTACTTAGTTTGAAGATGGTTGGGTGGAACCACAGAAAACCTACTGTAATTCAGGGATGTGGGAAAACCTTTGTCAACTGAAGGTGTCAATGACATTTTCATGGAGGATATGACAGCTGCTGGCCTCATGTGTAGAACTTTGACTTGTGGCAAGGAGAAGGCAGGGCATTCCAGCCAGGGTGAAGGAAGCTTGGGAATGGACTTTGACTAAGTTAGGAGTTAGTAGGGTGGGAGCAGCCCACAGCGGTCCTGCAATTACAGGCCTAGGAGCTGTACTCAGGTATTAGGAAGCTTTCATGAGCACATGGCATGAGGAGGGTGGTGCTCAGGGGGATTAGCTGGGCTTCAACACGGAGACTGGGTGGATGTATGCAGAGGTGGGGGCAGGAAGTGCTCCAGGGGAGTGGTCATCTACACGGGAGCAGTGTGATAGTCCTGGAAATGGTGTTGGCTGTGATGGAAACAGAAACCAAGTGCTCATGTCACAGTTAGATTGTGTGCCTGCTGCTGAACCTTCTTCGTTCTGGGCTACCAAGTCCCAGGGCCAGCTCCCTGCCTTTCCCCTGCTTTGTGGCCGCTTTCTGTATTGGTGGGGTACTCAAAGTCAGGAAGACCACACGCTTTCCAGCAAGTCAAGCAGAAGTACAATAGGGGCACAATTTCTCTATTACTTGATCGATCCTTTCATTGTGAGGATGAAATGAAATGAATGAACTATAAAGTGCCCCGCAAATGTAAAGGTATGACTGCTCATTACTCATCACTCTTCTTGTTGCATGCTACTCTTGCTCAGAGGGAGTGAAGAGGTTTTCTGAGTGCCTCATTTAACATGAGCCTTGAGTAACTGAAATCCAGGTAATAGAGGCTCTTTTGTGCATTGCCTGAGAAGTTCACTGGGCTTCTATCCCTTTCCAAATCGGGAAGATGCTATAATATACCCTGCTGCGCCCCACTCATTACACTCCTGGATTCTCTGAGGTGTCTGGCCTCGTGCCCAAACACCCTTAGAGAGAGGACTGTTCCTTTTCTGTCCGAATTGCCAGCCTTCCTGATTATGTAGCCACGGAAACACAGCTTTCCTATTCCCCGAAAACTAGATTTTTTATGGCCACATGCTCTCTTTACTCCCCAATCTAAGCAGGGGATCCCAAAGAGCATTAGAACAACCCAGACCCACGGCTCTTTCTCTTTTGCATTAGATACCACTTGCGTTTTTATGACTCTAAGAGGACAAGAAAATTGGTTTATTCTAGAAGAAACTGGAGGTCACTATCTTTATAGCCATCTCTCTAAATCACATTCACACTCCTTGTGTGCTCCGAGAGTCCCTGGAACCTTCTGGTGGCCTTAGCTCTCCAGGCACTCTCTTGGCCATCAATGGTAGACATGTCCTACTGGCCATGTGGCTGCTGACTCCACAAGGATTTGAACATACAGCATTTCTTCCAAGGATGAATGATATCAGATACTCAATGTCTGAATGAGTTTTCTTAGCTACATTGACTCTATCTCTTATTCATGTGTAAGTATCTCTATTCACACAGCTGCAGTACAGGCATATCCAGTGGTAGGGAGATGAGATGCAAGCACCAACTGATTCCCTCGCATGGATACCTGCTCCCATTTGATAGATGTGGAATGACGAAGGTGTGGTGGAGATGATGATAGTCCCTGTCATTTCATGTGTACTTACCAGGTGCCAGGGAGTGCCAGGAAATTCATAGACATTTAACTCATTTTCTCCTCCAGCTCTGTGGAGTGGGAATACTAACACCTACATTTTATACGGGAAGAGATGGCAACCTGGAACGGGTAAGTAACTTTCTCAAGTAAAACCATTAAGTGTCGGCCGGGCGCGGTGGCTCACGCCTGTAATCCTAGCTCTCTGGGAGGCCGAGGTGGGCGGATCGTTTGAGCTCAGGAGTTCGAGACCAGCCTGAGCAAGAGCGAGACCCCATCTCTACTATAAATAGAAAGATATTAATTGGCCAACTAATATATATAGAAAAAATTAGCCGGGCATGGTGGCACATGCCTGTAGTCCCAGCTACTTGGGAGGCTGAGGCAGCAGGATTGCTTGAGCCCAGGAGTTTGAGGTTGCTGTGAGCTAGGCTGACGCCACGGCACTCACTCTAGCCTGGGCGATAAAGTGAGACTCTGTCTCAAAAAAAAA
>VSMD01063813.1:0-18862 GCA_008750895.1 Mirza zaza | reverse complement strand
GCCTAGCTCACAGCAACCTCAAACTCCTGGGCTCAAGCAATCCTGCTACCTCAGCCTCCCAAGTAGCTGGGACTACAGGCATGCGCCACCATGCCCGGCTAATTTTTTTTTCTATATATATTAGTTGGCCAATTAATTTCTTTCTATTTATAGTAGAGATGGGGTCTCGCTCTTGCTCAGGCTGGTCTCGAACTCCTGAGCTCAAACGATCCGCCCACCTCGGCCTCCCAGAGAGCTAGGATTACAGGCTTGAGCCACCGCGCCCGGCCTATAATTTCTTGATCTTTAATATAATTACTGCTCCCAAAGGTAGGACTTGGTAGTAGCACAGTTTTAGACATGCTGCCTATACCAAAGGAGAATTTTAATGTCAAATGCCATATAGCAAGGACTGTGTAACCATCTATTGCATACCAGACCTTTCCAGGAGCTATTCTATAGAGTGACACCACAGAATGAGAATTCAGGAGAGTCTGGAGTCTCAGGGGGCCAGAACTCTTATGGTGATTCACTAGTTGCATGCTAAGCCACTTAACTTTTCTGAGGCCCAGTTTATCAGTCTACTTAGAGTAAATGATTGCTAATGGTCTCTCTAGTTTTGACAACCACAAAAGACCTTGAATAGACAAATCTATCCTGAGCAAAAAGAACAAAGCTGAAAGAATCACATTATCTGACTTCAATTATACTACAGAGTTGTAGTAACCAAAACTGCATGGTGGTATTGGTGTAATAACAGACATATAGACCAATGGAACAGAATAGACAACCCAGAAATAAATTCACACTTCTATAGTAAACTTATCTTTGACAATGTTGCCAAAAATATACAGTGGGGAAAGAACAGTCTCTTCAATAAATGGTGCTGGGAAAACTGGATGCAGAAGAATGAAAATAGACCCTTATCTCTTGGCATATACAAAAATCAAATAAAAATGGATTAAATACTTAAAGAGCTGAAACTATAGAAGTACTGAAAGAAAACATTGGGGAAAAGCTTCAGGACATTGGTCTGGGCAAGGAGTTCTTAAGTGATGCTCCCAAAGCACAGGCAACCAAAGCAAAGTTGGACAAATGGGATCATAGCAAGCTAAAAAGCTTCCACACAGCAAAGGAAATAATCAACAAAGTGACAAGACAATCCACAGAATGGGAGAAAATATTTGCAAACTACCCACCTGACAAGGGATTAATAAATATACAAGGAGCTCTAATAACTCAATAGGGAAAAATAATCTGATTAAAAATGGGCACAGGATCTGAATAGACATTTCTCCAAAGAAGACATACACATGGCCACCAGGTACATGAAAAAATGCTCAACATCATTAGTCATCACAGAACTGCAAATCAAAACTACAATGAGATATCATTTGAGCCCAGTTAAAATGGCTTTTTTTTTTTTTTTTTTTTTTGAGACAGAGTCTCTCTCTGTTGCCCCTGAGTAGAGTGCAGTGGTGTCAGCCTAGCTCACTGCAACCTCAGACTCCCGGGCTCAAGTGATCTTACTGCCTCAACCTCCCAAATAGCTGGGACTACAGACTTGCACCATGACACCACAGGCTAAGTTTTCTGCTTTTAGTAGAGACTTGGTCTCACTCTTCCTCAGGCTGGCCTGGAACTACTGAGCTCAAGTGATCCTCCCACCTCGGCCTCCCAGAGTGGTAGGATTACAAGCATGAGCCACCTTGCCCAGCCTTAAAATGGCTTTTATCAAAAGGATAGGCAATAACGAATGCTAGTGAGGAGGTGAAGAAAAGGGAACCTTCATACACTGTGGGTAGGAATGTAAATTAGTGCAGTCACAATGGAGAACAGTATGGAAGTTCCTCAAAAAACTAAAAACATAACTACCATAACCCAGCAATCCCACTGTGAGGTATGTATCCAAAAGAAGGAAATTCAGTATATTGAAAAGATATCTGCGCTCTCATGTTTATGTTTATTGCAGCACTAGTAATAATAACTAAGATTTGGAATCAACCTAAGTGTTCATCAACAGATGAATGGATAAATTATGGTAAATATTAAATATACATAGTAGAATATCATATAGCCATAAAAAGAATGGAATCCTGCCATTTGCAGCAACATGGATGGAACTGGAGAACATTATGTGGAGTGAAATAAGCCAGGCACAGAAAGACAAATCTCACATGTTCTCACTCATGTGTGGGACCTAAATGTTAAAAGCAATTGATCTTACGGAGACAGAGTAGAATGGTGGTGACCAGAGGCTGGGAAGGGTAGCGGGGATGTGGGATACAATGGGGATGTTAATGGGTGTGAAAATATAGTTAGATAGAATGAACAGTATTTGAGAGCACAGCAAAGTGACTGTAGTCAACAATAAGTTAGGGCTATGGTCCCCAAACCCCTGACGTTGAGGTTATTTCTAATTTTTTGTCTGTGGGAAGCATGGTGATGAAGTTATACCTGTGTATTTACACAGATCCACAATTTCTCCTACGGGTAAGTAGCAGATATCTAGATGCACTATAGCTCAGCTGAAGCCTTTATCTACGTAGATGAGTGTGCATCACACTCTGAAAAGTAAGACCTTCTTATGTTCCCACCAACAGCACGGAAGGTTGCCCATTTCCCAAATCTTTGCTAACATGAAGTGTTACCATTTGGGAGTAAAAAAATCCTTGCCATTTTGTGTGGCCAAGAAAGATATATTTTACTATATTTTAATTTTGCATTTCTTTAGCAACTATTTTCTATCAGTTCCTTTGCTTTTTAAGCTTTTTCTTTTGTGAATATGTATTTGGGTTCTTAACCATTTTTCCATTGGGGTGGGGAGATGGGGTTGCCTCTTTCTTATGGATCCGTGAGAGCATTTTACATATTAACCATCAGGAACATGGCTAAAGTGATTAATCAGTAACTCTTTCAAACTACTTTATCATCTCTGATTATAAACTTGATGGAAAATTTTCAACACTTGAAGCCCCTGGACTCCCTCTTCCTTTATCCACCACCGCCCTTGAAGGACACTCTGTGGAGCGCTGTGTTCCCGAAATCCTCCTGGCGCCACAGGGCAGACATGGAGGCAGGAGGACCAGTCCCTAGACAAATGTTCCCTTCTCACCATCACTCTGCTCCAATTCTATCTTCCTCATTGCATAAAGAGCATTAAGACTTGTGCAGGGATTAACAAGCCACACATTATACTTTTAGAATTATTTGACATTTCAATTGCCCTGAAGTGTGAAAGGGTTCTATTGTGTACACATTCAAATACATCATGAGCTCTCATAATGTCCTGGTTAGAAGCCTGTTTTTCATTTTCATCTATATATCACAAGCAATTTCCTTTTGGAGTTTTAAGACAATGTTTCAGTTATGCTCCAGAAAAGAACAATTTGTGCATGGTCATCAAATCAATGAATCACTAATCTCCTTAAATCGTCCTTAGTGCCTACATAAAGAGTTTTCAAAGGTTTCTTTTCCCACACATTGTTTAACCAGAGTTTCCACTTGTTAATAACCAAAGGAAGCCAAGTGCAGAGGGGGTGGAAGGGCAGACTGAGCACAGAAGAACAGGAAGAAAAAGAAAGTTTACAAGCATAAGTGAAAATATCTTGCCCTCCTTGAGGTCAACAGTATGGCCCCTTATAAAAGAGAAAGACATAAATGTTCATTTCCACCCAAATCATTTTATAATATCCTATAAAATATACTTGATTAAAACATTTGTTATTTTTTAAGTAAAACCAAAGTGTGATTATTAGTAGAGGAGAAATTTATTTTTATTTATTTATTTATTTTTATTTTTATTTTTTTTATTTTTATTTTTTGAGACAGAGTCTCACTCTGTTGCCTGGGCTAGAGTGCTTTGGCGTCAGCCTAGCTCACAGCAACCTCCAACTCCTGGGCTCAAGCGATCCTTCTGCCTCAGCCTCACAAGTAGCTGGGACTACAGGCATGCACCACCATGCCCGGCTAATTTTTTCTATATCTTTTTAGTTGTCCAGTTAATTTCTTTCTATTTTCAGTAGAGATGGGGTCTCACTCTTGCTCAGGCTGGTCTCCAACTCCTGAGCTCAAAGGATCCTCCAGCCTCAGCCTCCCAGAGTGCGAGGATTACAGGTGTGAGCCACCGCGCCCAGCCTGTAGGGGAGAAATTTAAACTGCCAATGCAGTAAAAAGTGACTCTCATTCTTAAAATGTACTCAAAGCCCACGGCCAGCTGCAGTTGACAGGACTGGCCCTGTGAGCTGTTCCTTTTACTGCTCTCTGCCAAAATAGACTCTTTCCACTTTACTCTTTTGTTTCATATTGACCAATTCACTGGGAAAATAGTAAAGAAAACAGCTTTCTCCAGTCATGCTAATCCAGCCCTGAAGGAAATTATTTCTCCCGTGAAAATACAGTTGAGGAGTTGGTAGGACTTGGTACTACAAGAAGTTACCAGGAGCCACGAGTGCAGCTCGCTGGGCTGGGCCCATGTCAGAGGGAGGCTGCTGGGGTGGCAGTTCCCACGACGGTCCAAGCCCCCTCCACCCCAAATTTAGCATAAAGCATAATAGTCAAACCAGGTGTCTGCTGTCCTGGGCATACAGCTAAAGAACCAGGCCCAGAATACAGGACAAGATTCGGAACACCACCAGCCTCCCTTCAGATTCTCCACCTTGCTGAGCTTCCAGATTTACCGCAAGCTCCTCCGGGAGCGCCTGGCCCTCTGCTGCTGTACAGCAGGCAGCTTGGCTAGTGCTGTGTACTCCAGCATCTTTCTGGCTCCAGATAGCCTTGTCTATCTGTGTATTTAACCTTATCTTCTAAGCAAGGTTAAATAAGGCCAGAGAAGGTGAGCCATCACCTGTCTATGAAAATCACATGTACGGACTGGCTCTACTGTTCCCAGCTGGATCTGGGGTGCTTGCCTATTTCCTCCTTCTCTTCTAAAACCCCTGGGTATTGCACACAGGTCCTCCGGGATTTAGAATAAACACCTTCTCCTTCAACTTTCATGAGTTTCAGAGTCTGGCCTCTTCTTTGCTGCTAACAGCTATGGCATTAGGATACTTTGCTTTGTGTTAGCAGATCCTGGGTCCAGGGTCAGAACCCCCTAAAACATCGACCTTGGCTGCACTGTGCACACGCAGGCCCTTGGGTGCCAAGACTTTTGGTGGCTTGCGTAGTTGCCCAGACCCTATAGGACATGCCTCCCACATGCCTCCCACTTAACTACATGCCGAGCCTGGGCTGCTGTGTCCCTGTGCTGGTCAAGAGTCACTAAGTGCAACGAGAAATGCCATCAGCCAGTGTGCATTTGATAAAGGACAACAGGAAGATGGAGAACAGGGCAAGAACCACCGTCCCAGGTGCCTCAATGGTGGGTGCTGCCACCCAGAGGTAGAGATGCTTTGGTTATAGCCTTTTGATTTCAGTCGTTTACCTTCCCATAGGGATAACAGACAAATTAAGGAGAAAAACACACTTTTCACTTTAATTTGGTTTTTACTATTGCTGTGGTCTGAATGTGTCCCCCTCAAATTCGTGTGTTGAAACTTGATCAAGGTGACAATATGAAAAGGTGGGGCCTTTAGGAGGTGATGAGTTACGAGGGTGGAGCCCTCATGGTGGGATTGGGGCCCTTGAAACAGGGCTTGAGGGAGTGGGTTTGCTCTTGTTCTGCGCGTCTGCCCTGTGAGGACACAGGATCCTCCACTCCCGAGTATGCGGTGATGAGGTGCCAGCTCGGAAGCAGATGCCGAATCTACTGGCGTCTTGCTCTTGGACCTCTGGACCCCAGAACTATGAGAAATAAATTTCTGTTCTTTATAAATCACCCAACCTAAAGTATTTTGTTACAGCAGCACTAGCAGACTGAGACAAGTACCATCCACAGATAGATGGATATTGTAATATAATTAGAACAAAATGGAAAGAGATGTAAATTCATAATAACAATTTGGTACCTCCTGTGAATTCTTAGCAATTATGAAAATCAATTCAATCTTTCTTACAGCTAATGCTCGAAGGTACAAATCAGAGCTGTAAGAGAGGAAAAGTCTTGTCTTCGAGTGTCTGTGCATCAGAAGCAGAAATCCCAGGACTGTCATTCCTTGGGTAGGAGACAGAAATATTCCAGCTCTGCTCCTTGGCACACTTGCCCCACCCCCTGGCTGGCTTTTACTTGCTCATTCATTCATCATCACAGGTAGATACCAGGGGTCTCCTAGGTGCCAGCACGATTCCAGATGGTGGAGACAAAGTGGTGAGCAGACAGGCATGGCCCTGCTCCCAGGAGCTCACGTGCCAGCTCAAGGAGTCAGAGCAGAGCACACCAAAGTCAACGAGAAAATATTGCTCAGTGACAGGTACTATGCAAAGAACCAAGATAAAATTATGTATGGCAGGTGACTATTCAGAGAAGACCTCTTTGAGGAGGAGACAAGTAAGCTCAGATCTGAGTGAAAAGCAGGGGGAGTTAGTCTTAATATCATTAAGGTATTGTTAGGATGTTAAGATCAGCAGAGTGATACACAGATTCAGTGAAATTCCTACCAAAATCTCAATAACATTTTCTGAAGCAATGTAAAACACAATCCTAAAATTCATATAGAATTGCAAGGGACCCCAAATAGCCAAAACAACATTGTAAAGAAACACAAAGTTGGGAAGACTCACACTTCTTGATTTCAAAACCTACTGTAAAGCTAAAGCAATAAAACCAGCACAGTACTGGCATAAAGACAGACATATAGAGTGATGCAGTAGGACTGAGAATCTAGAACTAAACCCACACATTTATGGTCAACTGGTTTTCACCAAGGATGCCAAGACAATCCAATGGAGAAAGATTAGTCTCCTCAACAAACTGGATACTTACATACAAAAGAATGAACTTGGACCCCCTACCTCCCAACTTGAACAAAAATTAACTCAAGATGGATCAATGACTCAACTGTAAGAGTTTATAAAACTCTTAGATGTAAACATAGGGTAATTCTTCATCATCTTGGATTCAGCAATAGATTTTTAAATATGACACCAAAAGCATGAACAACAAAAGAAAAACTAGGTAAATTAGTTGATCAAAATCAAAATTTTGATCAACTAAAATCAAAATTGATTTGATCAAAATTTGATCAAAATTTAAAACTTTTGTACATCAAAGAACATTATCAAGAAAATGAAAAGACAACATAAAAAATGAGAGAAAATATTTGCAAATAACATATTTGATAAGGATCTAGTGTTTACAATATATAAAAATTCTTACAACTCAACAAAACGACAAATAACCCTACTAAAAAATGGGTAAAAGACTTGAATAGACAGTTCTCCAATAAAAATATAGAAATGGCCAATAAGCAGATAAAAAGATGTTCAACACCATTATTCATTAAGGAAATCAAAACTACAGAGAGATACCACCTTAAACTCAGTCCTCTATAGTCAAAAAAAAAAAAAAGGAAAATATTAAATAACAAGTGTTGGTGAGGATGTGGAAAAACTGACACCCTCATATATTTCTGGTGAAATGTAAAGTGGTGAATTGACTGTGGAAAAAAGTTTAGTGTTTCCTAAAAATGTGAACGTAGAATTTCGGTAAGACCCAGCAATTTCACTCCTAGGTATGTACTCCAAAAGAACTGAGAACAAGTATTCACAGTTACACACAAATGTTCATAGCAGCATCGTTCGTAATAGCTGAAAGGTAGAAACTGCCCATCGACTGAGGAATGGATAAACAAAACATGGAATATCCATTTATGCAATGGAATATTATTCAGCCATCACAAGGAGTACAATTCCATACATGCTATATGCAGCATAGATGAACCTCGAAAACGTTATGCCAACTGAAAGAAGCCAGACACTAAAGGTCCTATAATGTATGATTCCTTTTATATGAAATATTCAGAATAGGTACCTTCCTAGAGACAGCAGATTAGTGGTTGCCAGGGGCTGGTGGGAGGAAAGGATGGGAGTGACTGCTTACTGGTAGGGGGGTTTCATTTGGAACGATGAAAAGGTTCCAAAACCAGATAGTGAGGAAGGTTGTACAATATTATAAATCTATTTAATGCCACTGAATTGTATAGTTTAAGATGGTTAAAACAAAATCGGGGAGAAGCTCAAAGGGTAAAAAAAGATGGACCATGTTTGTGAATCGGAAATATCCATGGGGGGTATGTTGCACCAAACAAGGAAAAGAGGGAGCCACATTAAAGGGCCTTCGTCCCTATAATGTACCGTCCCATCCCTCTAACGTCAGGGATGGGAAGGTACATCACAGAGCCAGTGCGAGTGAGCAGAGAGCATGTGATCTCACTGCTATCTACACCCGCCTCTGGGTGTCTCACCAGGGTGGTTTGAGGGAGGCAAGTGTGCAGGCGTGAAGATGCTGGTGGCCAGTTCAGACCCCAAACCTGCAGGTGAATGGGATAAGAGCAGTGATCGTGACAATGGGTAGATGTAGCCAGATTTGGGTATTTAGGTATAGGGAGCAGTAGAGTTTATAGGACTAGGTGAGGGGTTAGACATAGGGGTGATGGAAGATGACCAACAGTTGAAAGGACAGCTTAAAATTGGCACTTAATATTAAGTGTGTTGATGAAGCCAAAGTGGAAACATCCCTGTAATTATATAACCTGGCCTCTGACAGTACTTTCTTTCTTGAAAGAAGTTTATTTTCTTCTTCATAGAAAATAACTTTAAAAGAACAACAGATCATAGCAAAGTCCAGAGACAATGAGCAGAAGACATTAAAATTAAAGAATTTTGGAGCTGAACGAGATCTTAGAGATTGCCTGGTTCAACCTCCTGTGTCACAGATGAAGCATCAGGTCCCGATAGTTAAGGGGCTTCCTGAAGACAAGAGCTGTTTAGCTGCTTAGATCTAGAACTGTGACTAGGCTGAATTCGACCCAGGTCCATGAGTCGTAGGAAGCACCAGGCCTACACCATTCAAGATTGGCTCTCTTGCTGTCTCCTACCTTTTCAGCTTTAGAGGAAGTGGAGGCTTTTGGGTTTAAATTGCTCTTACCACACGAAGTGGGATGGTAGTCCCATCTGAGATGACTCTGGACTCTAAAGCCACACTGCCTGGGCTCTAATTCCAGCTCCATTACTCTGTAGGGTAATCTAGAGCAAGTCCCCTGGCTCTCTATCTCCCAGTGGTCTCACCCAGTAAGCAGGGACCGGGATTTTGCCTGTCTCACGGATGAGTCCACAGGTCACATGGGCTCACCCCTGCTCGCACCTGTGACCATAGCCAATCCCCAAGTCAAGCCGGAGCCCTTCACTTCCTCACTCACGGCCAAGGCGTCCTGAGCCCTGAGGCAGCCCAATGCACCCTCTACCTCCTGGGTGGACCTCCTCAGTTCTATGTGACAGGCAGAACCCCCAGTTCTATGCAGCCCTCCTTTCTGACCTTTGGTCGCCCACTCGTGAGGCCATGTTTCCAGGACAGTGCAGGTCGCCGTGGCCACTGTGGGAGTTACGGTTTCTGAGCTTCTGGCTCTGATCCTCTTCCATTGTCAGTTTCCAGATACTCTAAGTTTGCAGTCAGCTCCACTATAAATCAAGTAATACAACTTGATAGTTCTATAGTACAAGGGAAACCAGCATATTTGAGGGGTGTGCCTGTGCCCATGCACGCACGTGTGTGTGTGTATGTGTGTGTGTGTGTGAGAGAGAGAAAGAGACAGAGAGAGAGTGTGTGAGATGGAAGAGGAGGCGGGCTAGGGTGATGTAAAGCTTTTATTTTTGGAACATTATTATTTTCTCTTCTTTCCCTAAAGAGCAGCACTTTAAAAATCAATTATTTAATTCTGAAAGAGTCCTATGGCATTTTAACTGTATAAAATTAGTCATGATGACATTAAATCCTGATTCAGGAACCTTCTGATAAAGCCACTGTGCTCCTCCCCACGGCTGGAATAATCACAGCACCTTGGCAGGCGGAGCTGGGTGATTAACACTTATGTCATCCTGAGGCAGCAATTACCTCACATCTGAGCTCAGTGTGGCTCCTGCCATAGCATTTCCCAGGGAATGGGAAAAAGACTCTGCAATGTTGTCAGAAATAATACCATTGTCAGAAGTAAGAGTCTCTGAAAGTCATATCTCACATTTAGTACAATTTTTTTGGCTTTCTCTGAGTGCAAACATGGAGAAAGTGAATTAGAGAAACTGCTCTATATTTTAGCTCCAGTTTCTAAGGCAAATTGTACCTCTCAATGCTATTTATTATTTTATTTCTTACTGTTTTTTTTATGTTGAGAGAATGAAGGCTAAAGTAAAAGAGGTTTTTACATTTCATTGCTCTGTGTTCAGGGGGAAAAACCCAAAATTTAAATGTTTACTTCCTGCCTTTCACTCTCTCTTCCTTTCCCATTTTCTTTTCTCTTAAAATTTTACCTTCTCATCTTATCCCCACATGCGCTTGCTTGTTCACTATGTTAATATTAAAACATTACAGAAGGATTTGGGCCAAACATGGGGGATTAAACACAGCCCCTACTTTGACATCCTCCTGACACCCTACCAAAGGGACCACAAAGGGAAAAAATGTTACAAACACATAAAAACAAGGAAAATGAGAAATGATAAAATGTCAGTACAATTTTGGGTAACGGATGGTAGATAAATGAGGAGTACTCGACTTGTAAATGGAGAAACTTAACTTATGTTGGCTTAACAGGAAGTCATCAAAAAGCCATTGGTTGTGTAAATTCTTTGGGATTTGGTGGCACCATCGGCCTCTGAAAGTAGGGTTGAAAGACACACCTGCAAATGGGATTGGTCTTTAGAAGAACTTCCACTCCTGTCCCTGCACCCTCAATTCGTGTGCACCACAGCTCACCCAAACATGCACAAACCCATTTTGTGTCCTTCCTGTGTAATCAGCTAAGCTAGCTCCTGGCAGGCAGGTTAGGGCCACCAGCACACAAGGGAGCGATGTTTGCTATCCCCAGCCTACACGTAACCACCTGTCCTGTGCACCACCACTTCTCTCCTCTCCTCCTCAGACACCCTGGAGGTTACACATTGAGGAAGGTAGTGCTGCAGAATTCTCGGAGCCTGGGTCCCTGAGTCACCACTTGGGTGACAGTTGCCTGACTTGCATTGTATAATGATGTGAGTGAGAAATGAACTTTACTGGGTTAACCCATGAGAGTTGGAGATGTTCACTGCAATGGAAGGCATGGCACTCGTGGAAAAAGTGAGCAGAAAGTCCATGGCTCAGCCGATTGATAGCTATGGCTGCAGGGCCTTACAAGTAGGCAGTGTGGACTCCATCTGCATGTGCCCTGCAGTTTGCACTGTGCTTTGTGTTGACCGAAAGGGACTGCAGGCTGTCCCTCACCCAACTCCGCCCCACCAGAGAGAGGAGAGTGGTCGTGGAGCGGCTGGAGGTGGATGGGGCAGAGAGTGTGGTCGGAGGCTCTGCCACACAGGCACAACATTCCAAAGCTTCTAGGTGGTGGCCGTTCCCTGCTGTTAACTCCTGCACTGGAAACTCAAGTTATGAGTTTTGCCACATGCACCACACAGCTGGAAAATAGTCCCATAGTTCACAGGTCATTTTTAATAAAACTGCAATAATTAAAACTTGCTTAAGTGAAAGGGAGAATAATTTAATATGAAGATATGTGTTCTCCCAGGGAACTAAGGAAACTTGACTTAGGCCTCAGAAAAGGAAAAAAAATAGGCACTATAGAGCCATCCTTACTCTCCATTCTCTCTCTCTCCATATTCCCTTATGTCTGCTTTTTCAGGGACTCCATAGCTTTTTGGTTCAAATGTTACATTTCTAGTCACATGCCAGAACTAATTTGACTAGTTTTGTCCCAAATCCAAGGCCTTGAAGAGTGACTTTAATTGGCCTCTCCTGGGTCAACTGGTCCAGTCAGCTACAGACTTGGCACTGTAGTTAATTTTATAAACAGGGACTCGGTGATCGAGAAGGCAGGTCTCTGGAGAGGAGAGATACCGAGGGTGGAAGATGGCCCTGAAGATGAGCCAAGGCACCAAATGTTTACTGAGCTCCTCTTAGGTAGGGGCCATGTGTGAAAGCCTTGTAAACGCTTGGTCCTGCTCTCAGGAGATGCACAGTCTGTTTGGGGAGAAGAAGTGGAACAAAAGAGATATCATAATTCATAAAACAAGGTAGCCAAGTCTCTCAGGAACTGCGAGAAAGTCCTGGAGAGGGAGGGTGGTGTTGGCTGTACAACGATGTGAACGTGCTTAATGCCACGAAGCTGTGCACTTAGAAACGGTTAACATGGTAAATCTATGTATGGACATTTTACACCACAATAACAACCAAGCAACTAAGGTAGCCAGTGACAGCTGAGTCAGCGCTGAGCCCAGGGTGCTCCTGCACTCAGAGACCAGTGTAAGGGCTCAGGGCTAGGGTGGGAAGGTGCCAGGCTCCACGACCAGGATGAGAATTAGGACCTGACTAGTGTTCTCTAGATGCCAGAGTCACATCAAGAAAGAGAACCCAGGAAGATACTGCTGACACTCTATTGTGCAAATGCCCCACAGCACCAGCCCACGGAGGAGGCCCAAGGGTGTCACTATAGGAACCACCACCGAGCTTCTGGGAGCTAGATGAGGCTGCCAACGCTGTGTAGTCCTTCGAGGGCTCAGCATTTTGGTCAGCTCTGCCATGCCATCTTGCTGGGCTGGATCACAGTCTGGCCTCTACCCAGGCAAAAGTCCCCAGAGTGCCTCCCTCTTGGGGTGACTTCTGACAGGTTTCTCAAGGGTGTCTGTCCTGTGGCTGTTGGCCCAGCATCTGACCTGCCTGCACCTACCCACTCCTGCTGGTACCAGGCTTCCCCGAGCCAGCCCTATAGCTCAGACGCTGGATGCCCAGGTCGGGGGCTCTGCCTGGCACCTCAGGTCCCTTACATGCCCTGCCCCATGAGGGTGGGCACAGACAGCACCTCCAGGCCTCTTCCTCTATGGGAGACTTTCAGCTTCGAGGGAGGAGCGCAGTCCCAGGCAGGGAGCAGCCCTCAGAGAGGAGAAGGGCCAAGGGACGCCAAAAATGTCCAGCCCACTCCACAACCTTTGATAATGAATCTGAAGATACTCCCTCCCCTTTTGCCACCATAGAAGGTGCCTTAAACGAATTTTGGAGGATTTGTTTTACACTGTCTGGTAAAGTTGAGGCACCTCTGTGACAGGTACTCTCTGAAGTAACGGGCAATGATTTTACTAAGCGGGATGCATGAAGATTAAAAGAATTTCTTCTCAAAGGAATGCCTAAAATCTATTTCAAGTGCAAAAAGAAAAAAGAAAGAAAGAAAAGAGAAGACCGTACCAGTACTTCAGAAGTATCTATAACATAGCTTTTTAGAGTCAAGGTGGAGTTGACATTCTATGGAGACAGATAGCTTCATTTTGAGGTATATGCAGCCAGAAAACCGACTGGAAAATAAAGCCAGAGCTCTAACTCACGGTGGCCGAGTGCGAATTGCCCTCTTCCACACAGCGCACAACAGGTACCACAGTAACGCCTTCCGCAGGCGTGTTGCAGGAAATGTTTATAAGCTGCCTCTGCATTTACCACATAATCTCTTGTTAAAAATCTCGACCAGTCCACTGTTACATGGAATGCCTATCAACACTTGGCATTGGTTATCTAATTCTGATTACATATCTTGTAAAAATAGAGTTAGAATAATTTTATCATTTTAGTCGTCTCTGTACTCTTACAAAAATATCTATCTTAAAACGGAAAATTTACAGGTTGTTCTTTGAAATTCTAGAAGCTTTTATCGGGATTTGTAAATGACCATAAGGAATGGTAAGTACGGGTTAGTAGTGCACCAAGGGGACGCCCCTATATGGGTGGGCTGGAATTTCCTGCCTGAGAACAGAGAAATGACTTGCAGGAAGGAGGAGGGGACAAAAACCACTTGTCTTTCCTGCCCATAAACACGTATGAACAACAGGAGGAGATGCCCCGCACAGGCAGCGGCAGAGTGGGAGGAGAAGGGGGCCGGGGCAAGGTCACTGGGGTCCCCAGGGACATGAGAGTCACCTAGAGCCAGGCCGGAGCCAGACCTCCCCAGCCCCGCCCCTGTTCTGTGGCTCTGAAAAATGTCACTTCGTTATTGCTTGTCCCTATTCCATAACCATCTTTCGTGAGGTTTTTATTTACTCTTAGGCTTTTCTGTATTTCCTAAATGTTCTGATACAAGAACCAGTTAATTTTAATCAGAAAAAAAATCAATAAAGCAAGCAGGCAAACAAGGCAGCAGAGGCAGTGAGCGAGCTGTGTCACTGCTCAGGTTGTCACCTGCTTTCTCTGCAACGCTTCCTTGCCTACAAAGGAAGCAAATGTTCAGCAAAATTAATGATTCTGGATGGTGGGTGCAGGATGGCTAATAAAAAGCCACTAGAGTGGTTGCCACCTTCTAAACACTGGCATTCCCTGACAAGATTTATAGGATTTTCTTTGCTCTTGAGAGATTAAGAAGAAACAGAATGGGATTCTAAATCATTAAGGTGTGCCAGGTTTTCTGGGACTCCAGTCGGTTACATATTATTCTTATATTAATACTTATTACAAAAATGTCTTATGCACATTTTTAAACTGAGGAGAAAATTACATCATGTAAAATTCAGAGCTCAAATTTTGGTCATTATCTGGAAAACCTGCAGCTCTAGAGTTAACACGTGGAGCCTGCTAAGCTTTCCGCCCAGCTCTGGTTTCTTTCTGCCTATTTTGATCCTGCTGCCCTCCCTACTGATGTTGAGATAAAACTGACTTCTTGTAGGGAAACTCCAGCCAAGTTTTAAAAAAAGAAGTCTTAAAGAGCTTTAAAATTAATGGCTTTACAAATTACAACAGCTCCATGGCAACTAACAACCTAGACACCTTTTAGAAATATAAATTTAGATTTGCCTAACAATTGTATACGGTGATAGAATGCTTAACTGAAATATTTATGATCTAAAAGAACTAGATAAATGTTTATAAGTTAGGTTGTCTGATTAAACAGGTCAAAATCTGGAGCTCAGAGCAATAATATATCTCTGTTCAACATGAAAATATTGCTTTCTGCCATGCAGAGGCCAAAAATAAAAAGCTGAATAAAAAGAAGAAACTGCTAAAATTCTTCCCCACCTGCATTTGCCTATAAAGCAAACAAGACAGTGAATGATAGATTTGTTACTAATTCAAAGCTACTTCGAGATTTTATTTTTCTTACACAATTCAGCCAGTCCTAGCTAAAGTAAACATTGAAAATTTGACCTAAACTTATTTGAAACTGAAAAAAACAAAATAAAACAAAACCAATAAAAAAGAGGTGAGAGAGGTTTTTAAAAATCAAACTGACATTTTCCCCAAAGTTTTGGCTCACAGCCTTTATTAGATTACCTATGAAGGCAAATAAAGTTAACTATATGAACAAGATCCAATTTTGTCAGAAATATTATTAGAATCCAACCGTGTTTTATAAACTGGTGAGTTTGTATTACTATCTCATGACTAAAATTCTAACCTAGGCCAGGCACGGTGCCTCACGCCTGTAATCCTAGCACTCTGGGAGGCTGAGGCAGGCGGATTGCTCGAGGTCAGGAGTTCGAAACCAGCCTGAGCAAGAGTGAGACCCCTTCTCTACTATAAATAGAAAGAAATTAATTGGCCAACTAATATATATAGAAAAAATTAGCCAGGCATGGTGGCGCATGCCTGTAGTCCCAGCTACTCGGGAAGCTGAGGCAGGAGGATTGCATGAGCCCAGAAGTTTGAGGTTGCTGTGAGCTAGGCTGATGCCATGGCACTCACTCTAGCCTGGACAGCAAAGCGAGATTCTGTCTCAAAAAATAAAAAAAAAAAATAAAATTCTAATCTAAAGCTATAAGATCCTTATTTCTATGTATGTGTTTAGATATGTTCGTGCATATGTGCATGTAATATGCTATATGTTGTGTCTACGTGGTAAAATTTGGTGTAGTCCTTAAGGATAAATGAGTGTTCATATAAAATACATCGTAACTAACCCAAATGCCTTTTAGTTCACATGACTTATGTAAGTCTTTATTTTTTTTTTGAGACAGAGTCTTGCTTTGTTGCCCAGGCTAGAATGAGTGCCATGGCATCAACCTAGCTCACAGCAACCTCAAACTCCTGGGCTCAAGCAATCCTCCTGCCTCAGCCTCCCGAGTAGCTGGGACTACAGGCATGGGCCACCACGCCCAGCTAATTTTTTCTATATATATTAGTTGGCCAATTAATTTCTTTTTTATAGTAGAGATGAGGTCTCACTCAGGCTGGTTTCGAACTCCTGACCTTGAGCAATCCTCCCGCCTCGGCCTCCCAGAGTGCTAGGATTACAGGCATGAGCCACCATGCCTGGCCGACTTATGTAAGTCTTTAATAATTAAGATGTTTTCAAATTATTGTTAAAAATAAAAATATCTTCACAATTATCAACATACATTTTTGCTTGGGTTTATTGGTCAGATAATTTTATATTTGTCTCTGCTAGATATTTTAAGATGTCAGGGTTTGACATGAAGTTTATAAATAAACTATATATCCAGCCTAAAAGAGAATGATCTTTGTATAATTTTTTATAAGAAAGACTAATTTAATATTGTTGGTTTGATGACAACACCTGTATCTTTGTAGTTATTGGCAAAATACCCATATACTTAACTTCAAGGTTCTTATTTAGGTGAACACCTCATAATCATTGGCTATAAAATGGTTAACAGGGAAATAACATGAAATGATGACTAGCTTTGTCTAATATCTCAATTCTCGTAAGTAATCTAGGTAAACTGTTAAAAAATAAATTAAGTAAATGTAAATGGGATAAATGCTTATAAATAAACTTTTAAAAGTTATGTTGTATTAAATTAAATAATATGCATTAAAATTTGAGTCATTTCTAAATAAAATCTAAAAAACCGAAACAAATTTTGGAACATAAACATAAGTTTGTTCTTGGCTTCTTAAATTTTATAGAAAAACTATATTGGGATCTATTAATACACATGAAAAACTTGTGTTATGGGGAAATGTGTTTTGTAAAATCACAAAATGGCTCTCATCTATAAAATACTGATAGATGACAGGCAATTCAAGATTTCTTGACTCCCAGGTTGTTGCTAAAATTTAAGGTTACAAAGAGTTAAGGATTCTAATTCACATATAAATTCTGTATATAAAATGTACCAAAAAGTAGGATGTGTCTTAATGAGAAAAAATTATAATAAAGGCATAAAAATATATTCTTTATTGAGAAAAAATAATTTTTTTCTAATTTGGAACTTATTTAAAGGCTGTTTCAAATATGAAAGAAAATAAAAAGGAGCCAGTAAGTAGGAGAGAGAGGTGAAGAAAGTTAAGGAGATGAGGATGTATTTTTGGTAAGGGAGGTTAAAAGGAAAAGAGAATAATTTTGTATAAGAAAGAATATTTTAATTCTATTCTTATTGATGGATAACAGATGTACATAGTTTCAGAGTACATGTGATAATTTAAGACATTCATGTAATTATAAAGATCAGATCAGTGTACTTGAGATATCCATCACCTTAAATATGTCTTTTTATAATGCTAGAGCCGTTCAAATTTTTCGCTTCTAGGTTTTTTCTTCTTTTTTTTTTTTTTGAGACAGTGTCTCATTCTGTTACCCAGCTAGTGCAGTGGCATCAGCCTAGCTCACAGCAACCTCAAACTCCTGGGCTCAAGAGATTCTCCTGCCTCAGCCTCCCAAGTAGCTGGGACTACAAGCGCAAGCCACCATGCCCGAATAATTTTTTCTATTTTTTGCAGAAATGGGGTCCCTCTCTTGCTCAGACTGGTCTCAAACTCCTGACCTCAAGAGATCCTCCTGCCTCAACCTTCCAGAGTGCTAGGATTACAGGAATGAGCCACTGCACCCAGCCTCTATTTTGAATTTTCTGAGGACTCACCATATGGTGTTCCACAGGGGCTGCACTATTTTACATTCCTACAGCAGTGCACAAGAGTTCCAATTTCACTATATCCTTACTAACACTTGTTATTTTTCATATTTTTAAATTATACGCATCATAGTGGGTGTGAAGTGCTACCTCATTGTGCTTTTGGTTTGCATTTCCCTAATAACTAATGATGTTTAGCATCTTTTCATGTGTCTATATTTTCTTTGGAGAAATGTCTATTCTAGTCATTTGCTTATTTTAAAATTGATTTTGTAGTAGTAGTTTTGTTGTGTCATAAGAGTTATTTATAAATTCTGGGTATTAATCCCTTATCAGATACTTTAGCCAAATCCAAGGTCATGAAGTCTTGCCCCTGTGTTGCCTTCTAAGTGCTGTATGGTCCTGCTCTTACATTGAGGTCATTGATTCATTTTGAGTTAATATTTGTACATCATGTGAGACAGGGATCCAAGTTCATTATTTTGCTTGTGGATATCCAGTTATCCCAGCACCATTTGTTGAAGACACTATTCTTTCTCCATTGAATGGTCTTGCCCCCTTGTTGAAAATCACCTGGTCATAGATGGGTGGGTTTATTCCTGCTCTCTCAATTCTATTCCCTTGGTCTGCTCATCTGTGCTTCAGACAGTGCTATGGTTTTGATGACTGTGGCTTTGTAGGATGTTTTGAAATCAGGAAGTGTGAGTCCTCCAACTCTGTTCTTTTTTAAGATTGTTTTGGCCATTCTGGGTTCACTTTAGTGCCACCAGAATTTTGATAGGGACTGCATTTGAATTTGTAGATTGCTTTGTAGCTTAACAATATTAAGTCTTTCAATCCATGAATAAGAGATATCATTCCACTTATATAGGTTGTCTTTGATTTCTTTCAGCACTGTTTTATACTTTTCAGTATAGAAGTCTGCCACCTCCTTGATTGAATTTATTCCTAGGTGTTT
>VSMD01063811.1:0-11490 GCA_008750895.1 Mirza zaza | reverse complement strand
CCCCATCTCTACTATAAATAGAAAGAAATTAATTGGCCAACTAATATATATAGAAAAAAAAATTAGCCGGGCATGGTGGCACATGCCTGTAGTCCCAGCTACTTGGGAGGCTGAGGCAGCAGGATTGCTTGAGCCCAGGAGTTTGAGGTTGCTGTGAGCTAGGCTGATGCCATGGCACTCACTCTAGCCTGGGCAATAAAGTGAGACTCTGTCTCAAAAAAAAAAAAAAAAAAATGCTGTCTCTTCATTTTGTTGTTTCTTTTGCTATGCAGAAGCTTTTTAGTTTGATAAACTCCCATTTGTTTTTTTTGTTTGTTTGTTTTTGTTGTCTGTGCTTTTGACGTCTTAGCCATAAAATCTTTGCCTGGACCAATATCCTGACAACTTTTCCCTGTTTTCATTTTGTAGTTTTACAGTTTGGAGTCTTACATTTAAGTCTTACATTTAACCATTTTAAGTTGATTTTTATATATGGTTAAAGATAGGGGTCTACTTTCATTCATTTGTGTATAGTTTTACAGTTTTTCCAGCATTATTTATCGAAGAAGGTGTCCTATCCCCAAGGTATATTCTTGGTGGCTTTGATAAAGGTCAGTTTGCTATAAATATGGGATTTATTTCTGTGTTCTCTATTCGATTTCACTGGTCTAGGTGCCTGTTATTTTTTTGTGTTGATTTTTTTACTAACACCATGCTATTTTGGTTGCTATTGTTCTGTAATATATTTTGAAGTTAAATAGTGTAATGCTTCCTCTTTTTTCCCAGGATTGCTTTGGTTATTCTGCCCCTTATTTGGTTCCATATGCTTTTAAGGAATTTTTTCTATTATCGTGGAAAATTATGTTGATATTTTGATAGAGATTGAACTAAATATGTAGATTGCTTTGGGTAGTATGGTCATTTTCAGATGTTAATTCCTTTGATCCATGAACATGGGATGTTTTTCCATTTTTTCGTGTGTCATTTACAGTTTAAGTTTTGGGGTAAGGAAAAATTGGTAAAATAAGGATAAATTGGGGGCTCAGATTCCACCAGACTGCATCATGCTCTGGGGCTCAACGGCCCCTGGATCTCCACATCCCTGAAGCTCCACTGACATCACGTCCCCAACAAAGGAATCACCTGGAAGGCTAGAGCTGAGCAAGGCTAGTTGGACCCAGCTGTTCAGAAGGATCCCAGTATCTAGCCCATGCAGTGTCCTACACTCCAGAGAATGGGCAGTGCAGTGCCCCTGAGAGGCTGCCCTCAGGGCAAAGGGTGATAAATACTGTGTTCCACAGAGTCTGAGAGACCCCTGCCTGGGGCTGCTGATACTGACAGCAACACTGTGGCAAGAAGACTGGGGTACCAGTGGGAGATTTGAATCCAGGGCTTTCCGGCTTGCCGCCAGCCCCCAACTACAGTACCTTACCTGGAGGTCTGGGAATTGACCTACCATTGCTGGCATCTGTGTACTCCTTTCAGGTACCTTAGGATCAGCACACCTGGCCTTCCACTAGCACCACCACTGGATCATAACCACATATGCCACCTGGGGCTTGGAGACTGACCCGCCCAATCTGTTGCAACTACCACTAGCACCAATGCAGGTTGTCTGGGAGCCCCAGGATTGTCCTGCCATTGCTACTGCCATCACCTACGCATGCATGCTGCCTAAGGACACTCAATGACCCACCTACAACTCAACAGCAAAAACAAACAAACAAACAAAAAAGAAATAATTCCATTGAAAAGTGTCCAAAGAACCTGAATAAATATTTCTGAAAAGAAAACATACAAATGGCCAGCAGGTGTATGAAAATATGTTCAAAGTCATTAATCATTAGGGAAATTCAAATTAAAAACTCCATGAGATATCATCTTACCCCAGTTAGAATGGCTATTATCAAGAAAACAAAAAATAGCAAATGCTGGCCAGGATGCACAGAAAAGGGAAACACTTATATACAACTTGGTAATCTAGTATTTATCCATTATTTGGATAAATACTGAATTTTATCCAAAGGAAAGATAATCAGCATATTAAAGTGATACTTGTGTCCCCCCCTTGATTACTGTAGCATTATTCACAATAGAAAAGGTATGGAATTAAATTAAATATTCACTAAAAGATGAAAGGATCAAGAAAATGTGTATGTATGGAAGGAATACTATCTATCCATAAAAATGAAATAAATCCTATCTTTTTCAGCAACATGGATAGAACTGGAGGTCATTATATTACATTAAATAAGCGAGGGACAGGAAGATAAATATCACATGTTCTCACTCATATGTGGGAACCAAAGAAGTGAATCTCATAGAGATAGAGAATAGAATAATAGTTAACTACAGGCTGGGAAAGGTAGGGATGTGGAGGATAAAGAGAGGTTGATTAAAAGGTACATACATACAGTTGGATAGAAGGAATAAATTTTAGTGCTTGATAGCACACAAAGGTGGCTATAGTTAGCAATAGTATATTGGATATTATAAATAGACGATTTGAAGTATTCCCAACACAAAGAAATAATAAATGTTTGAGGTGATGGATACCCTAAATACCCTGTTTTGATCATTATATATCATATGCAAGTATCAAAATATCACATCATTATGTATAATTATTATGTATCAATAAAAAAACTTTAAAAAGAATCTTGATTTGGCAACTTTATGGTAGGCTTACAGATACTGTGATACATATTATAAAATAAATAAAAATTAATAAAATAATTTAAAAATAAAATAAATAAATGGAAATTACCTTTATCTTTAAAATGTTGACAGTATAAAAGTACAAATGCAGTTCAACTACCACAGTGAAATGTATTAAGTGGTAAGAGTATACAATACTGCTATTGGAGTACAGGGGATGGCATATAAATCAACAGGAGAGAATAAAACAGGTTTCCCAGAGAAGATATTATAATCTGATTTTCAAAGAATACATAAAATTTAGTTAAGTGGACAAGTAAGAAGCATGACAGTATAAGAAAAACAAATTTTATTATGAAAGAACTTGATAAAGTTAAAGAATGGAAATCAGGCTAGAATAAATTGAGTCTACACTTCTTCCTCTTAACAAACACATTCATAGTTCAAAATCTTTGAAAAGTGATGTCTAAAAGATTCACTTACTCAACTGCAGTTCATGAATTCTAAATGTATTTTTCCATTACAATCTAAGTTGCTTTGTAGTATATGCCTTGTATTTTGCATGTAAGGGCATCACTAAATGACTAAATGTGCATGTATACACATACATACATATATATTGATAAATATTTAATTATCTCATAAGTAAGCATTAATTGTATCCAATTATGTCTAGTGTGTAGAGGAAATTTAACCTGAAAATCGTATGTTAGTTAGGAGCCTAAATTATTCATACTGCAATGAAATGTTTCTTCCATTATTCTTTATTTGAAAAGCAAACTTTTATTGCTTTTGGCTGCATATTTATATACTTAAGCAATTTTGTTATATAAGTATATGCTATATTTTATATTTCTATTTCATATGTCTGATAGGATTCTCGGAGAAATTTTATTTTTAAAAAAATTTTTGTGTTTGAGATCTTATTTTTTATGCATTGTATTGTTTTGTACGTTAATTAATAGAAATGAAGCTTTTATTTTACAGAAACTATTTCTAAAAGGTAAATTGTTCTTGAGATGTCATTTTATCTAGTCCTTTAAAAAATCATGACTGTTTGATATGTTTGTCTTTCAGGGATAGCTGGCTCTTCATATTTTTCATTAAAATTAAAAATTTAAATTTTCCAAATCAATTTGTTTTTATTATAAACTCAGTTAGATGCCAATTAATTGCCTGTTTATCTAGCAATTTAAAAAAATATATATAAGTTGCAAACATCATGGGATGTTTGATTATTTTAATTAAACACAAAGAAACAAAAGTAGTAAAGAAGAATCTGTATTAGAATTGTTTAAATCCTTCATATATTTAGTCAAATTTTCTGAGAATCTATTTTTAGCTTTACAATTTAAAGCCACTATTAGAAATTTTGAACTAAATTTGATTAATACAGTTGATGAAAATGAGAATCTCTTTGATATTTTTATGCCATTCCTTAGCAAAATCTAATTGGTCCTCTCTTGTCCACAGTTTTCCTTTCAGTGATTTGTTACCTGCAGTCTAAAAACATTACAGGCAAATAGAAAATTCCAAAATAAATAATTCGTACTTTTTAAATTGCACACTGTTTTCAGGAGCATGATGAAATCTGGGGCCTGTCCACTTTGTCCACCCAGGATGTGAATCTCCCTTTGTCCAGCATATCCATGCTCTATATCCTACTTGACTGTTAGTTGGTCATCAGATCAATCATTGTGGTATTGCAGTTCTTGTGCTTGTAACCCTTAATTTACTTAGTAATGGCCCCAAGGTGCAAGAGCAGTGATGCTGGAAATTCTGATATGTCAAAGAGGAGCCATAAAGCATTTCCTTTAAGTGAAAAGGTGAAAATTTATTATAGGTATGTATGTATAGGAATAAACATACTATATATAGGATTCAGAAAGATCCTTGGTTTCAACCATCCACCCCAAATTGTGGAGTATATCCCTCCCCCACAGATCAGTGGGGAATATTGTACTTGAATCAAAGTGGGCACTCAATAAACATCCATCGGAGGCATAAGTAAATAATGGTGATAATGATCTCTTCATCTGTGTCATTTAAACCCTCAATGAAGCCCTGCTCTCATGAGCCACTCTCAGTAGATATTAAATGAATTCCAGGAGAAATGAGTGATTATTCAATGTTATGTGACAAGCTCCATTGTGTCAACTGATATACAGAGAGAAATAAAAATTACCTCCCTGCTGGCAGCATATTCTCAGATAATTCTGTGTTACTAATTAATTATTCTTGGTTTGAAAAATTATGGCTTTTCCTACCTGCTGTGATCTACCTGCCCATATACGTTATCTTTTCTTTAATTGGCTTACAGTTTAAAAACACTGACATCCTATGCTAGTTTCCACAGTCTTAAATTTCTTTAGATGAGGAAAATTCTTGTTTTAGTATAATTTAGTGCCTAGATGAACCAGTAGTTTGGACTATTTATTAAATGTATTCTTTTTTCCATTTGATGTCTGGGGCTGAGTTTCATGTCTCTTAAGACCCAGATCATTATAATTTAGATCAAGTTGAATGGAAAGAAAACAACCCTCTTGCAATCTCAGCTATTTTGGAGAACAAGTGCCTTGGGGAAGAAATGAATGTGAAGAAGGAAATTTTGGATATTTTGCTAAACTTCTTTCCTAGGGTAGCACTTCTCAGAATATGGTTCAGAGACCTCTGGGGTTCTCTGAGATTTTTCAGAGGATCTGTAAGGTCAAAACTCTTTTCACAATAATACTAAAATGTGGTTTGGCTTTTTTACTTTTATTCTATCATGAGTGTATAGTTGAATGTTGTGGAGGCTACAGATGTATGAATTCACAACAGATTGATAGCAGAGGCATATAGAAAATTCCAGAGGTCTACTATTGAGCCAGACATTAAAGAAATTTGCAGAAATAAAAAACAGTGTCCGTTTTCTCACATTTTTTGGAAATATTGCCACATTCACTAATTAATGTTTTTAAGTTAACATTATTTTGATTGATAAATCATAATTGTATTTATTTATGGGCTATAATGTGAAGTTTTGATATATGTATACAATATGGAATGATTAAACCAATCTAATTAACATAGTCATCACCTAAATTATCATTATATTTTATAGTGAGTCATTTAAAATTTGCTTTCTGAGTTATTTTAAAATAAACAATACATTGTTATTGGCTATAGTCACCATGCTGTGCAACAGATCTCAAAACTTAGTCCTCCTGTCTATCTGAAATTTTGTACCCTTTGACCAACAACTCTCCATTCCCTCCCTTCTCCCCACTAGCCTCTGGTAACCATCATTCTATTCTCTACTTCTATGTGTTAAATTATTTTATAGTTCTACATATAAACTGTACATATTAGTTCTACATATTAGTTCTACTTCTATGTGTTAAATTATTTTACAGTTCTACAAATTTAACACATATAATGTGTTAAATTATTTTACAGTTCTACATATAATATTTTACAGTTCTACATTTGCCTTTCTATGCCTGGTTTATTTCACTTAGTGTAATATACTCCAGGTTTGTCTGCATTGTGACAGATAACAGAATTTTCTTCTTTTAAAGGCTGTATATTATTCCATTGTACATATATACCACATTTTCTTTATCCACTCATATTTTGATGGACATTTGGGTTGATTTCATATTTTGGCTATTGTGGATAATGCTGCAATAAACATGGGAGTACAAATATCCCTTTGACATATTGATTTCAATTTCTTTGGATATCTACCTAGAAGCAGGATTACTTAGTTTATGGTGTCAGAAACCCAAGGCTATCTAGCTTAATCACATCTACAAACAACAAACCATAAATTCTTATTCTGCAAGATTTTCACGTACTGTGTTATATTCACAAAGACCTTCTTCTCCTTACCACTTCACATGCCGGTTTTATCATTATACTTTTCCTATTGTAACTTCATCCCATTGTTTTCTTTTTCTTTCTGCAATCTCCTTTACTTTCCACTAATAAATAATGTTCCTGAGGACATGGAAGGCATATCAATGTAGGTTAAGACGAACTGTAATAGAAATTTTACAATGTCCATATTATATTTACAAGCTATTTTAAAAATTCAATATTTCTTCCAGTCACTATATACTTAAAATATTCTAAATTGTATTCCTCATCATTATTTTGCCTTAGCTTAACAGAAGACATAGGTGTGATTATGTACTGTGAAAAGATCATGCTTATTATGACATCTTAAATGTAAACTATTTCTGTAGCTAGGAGTTAGAGTGTGGGATGATCAAGTTAATGGAATAAACAATTTTAGATATATTCTTAAAGAATAGAACATGCCTAAATCCCACATGTCATTTAATCATCTATTGACTGAACCCTGCTTATTTAAAGAAGACAATTTACTAATGAGATGATAGTGATTTCTACATGTATTTTGCTGGCATTAATATAAAGATAATTTAAATTATATCTTTAAAACTTTTCAGATTTTTCAAGAGAAAAAATACATCCTATCATGACTCAACACTTAGCAAGAATTCACATAGACTTTCATATGAAGAATACTCACAGTAGCAATGCAGTGCATCCTATATTATCATATGCAATAACCCTGACTTCTCTCCCTACATTATCCTAAGGTATAGTGAGGAAATAGCCACTCATTATTTGTGTATATATGTGCTTGTGTGAAAATATGTATATACATATATGTATTTTTATATATTATATATGTACATACATATTAACCTGTACTGATTTTAGTAGAGTATTTAAGTTTTCACCCTTTTCAACTCTCCAAGATTGAGAACTTGGCTATTATAATTTGTTCAATATTTTAATTGCCATATCTCTCAAGAAATAAAATACTCGCGCTATTGTTCTTTGAAAATGTACAAAATGTATCACTGTTTCTCACATTGGAGACACTTGTGTCATAGCCATCTTGAACACATTCAAGTTCGCTTACAGAGCCATGCACACAATATTAATTTATCTAACACGAAAGCTTGAGGTATGTAGTTGACCTTCTTGGAATTTAAGCCTATGACTGATTTTCACTATGATTGTTATGGTGAGAGCAAGATCCCCTGAAGTAATCCCTTCCAGCTTCACATTTTTCTAACACTCAAAAAAATAACTGGTAAGGAAAAGCAAACACATAAACAAAATTCAAAACTCCCTACTCTGGATTGGTTTGAAATTGATGAATTGTTCTCATAGTAGCTATTGTTAAATAGAAATACATCATTTATTAATAGTTAAAATGTTATTGAAATTTTTAGTAAAATAATTTTATAAACGTAGTGTAATGTAAGGATTCTGTTTGATGATTACTTTGTTAGCTGTTTGCTTCCTCTAAAGCATTGTATTTGTTTGTATGAAACCTCAACACATTATGAAATGATTGAACACTAAAGGTACTGACTTCATCTTAAGTATTTCTCAAAATTTCAGGCTGTGGTGTATAGTGAATTAGAAATAACTAAAGAATTATTTGAATTGATCCCCAGGGATCAGTAACAAATATAGTCTATTTCACAAGTAAATAACTTTTCCTAAAACATCATGATAAGGGATGAGCCTGTCAAGATGGCAATTATTAAAAATACATTAGCTTCAGTGTCCTAGAGGAAATGAGCAATTTATTAATCTATAAAAATCTTAGATATATAGGCAAAGAGACCCAGATTTTCTCTTTACCCATATGTATAGGGGAGCTATAGGTAATAATTTTTTATTTCAAAATTTTATGGGGGTACAAATGTTTAGGTTACATATATTCTCTTTGCACCACCTGAGTCAGAGCTACAAGTGTGCCCATCCCCCACACAGTGTGCACCACACCCATTAGGTGTGCTTTTACCCATCCTCTCCTACCCCCCCACCTGCCCAACACCCGATAAATGTTACCTTCATATGTGCACGTGTTGATCGATTAGTACCAATTTGATGGTGAGAACATGAGTTGCTTGTTTCACCATTCTTGTGATACTTCACTTAGCAGAATGGGCTCCAGCACCTCACAATTGCAAAGATGTGGAAACAAACCAATGCCCGTGAATACATGAGTGGATTAATAAAATGCGATATATGTATACTATGGAGTACTACTTAGCCCCCCAAAATGATGGTAATAATTTTTGAATTATTTTACAAACTATAATTACTTCACAGAGCACATATTCATTTTATTAGTAGTATCTTAATTAATTCCATTTTAATAATTAAGATGCATTATGTAATTTGTAAATTGACCTTAGAAATATATAACTACAACTTCTTGCTTTATTGCTTACTGGTGATGTGATAAAACTCATAATATGTTATATAACCCCAACCTGTCAATCACCTCGAAAGGCAGGAAAGGACAACGGGACCCTGCCAGGAAAAAGGCGGGACAGGCTGGGCGCGGTGGCTCACGCCTGTAATCCTAGCTCTCTGGGAGGACGAGGCGGGCAGATTGCTCGAGATCAGGAGTTCGAAACCAGCCTGAGCAAGAGTGAGACCCCGTCTCTACTATAAATAGAAATAAATTAATTGGCCAAGTAATATATAGAGAAAAAATTAGTCGGGCATGGTGGCACATGCCTGTAGTCCCAGCTACTCGGGAGGCTGAGGCAGGAGGATTGCTTTAGCCCAGGAGTTTGAGGTTGCTGTGAGCGAGGCTGACGCCATGGCACTCACTCTAGCCTGGGCAACAAAGCAAGACTCTGTCTCAAAAAAAAAGGGCGGGACAAACTAGTGAGCTAGCTTATAAAAGGCAGCCTGTGCGCAGAATTGTGGTCTTTCTACACTGGTGGAGACTGACCTATTCCACTCTCTCTGGAATGTATTTTCACTTTTTATAGCTTCCTTCTTCACTTTAACTTTGTATAGCTTCTTTCTGTTCCCTGTACTAAACGATGTGGAATTGCTCTGTATATGTGATCGCTCTGTCATGAGCTCAACTCGGTACCAATACTCATTTTTGACACTGGGAACTGGGGGACCAGGGAACATCCAGATGAACTTAACCCTAATTTCTATTTCTCTGTAGGTTATTTTATTTGTGTTCTTAATTTTGGGGCCACTTATAACCTTCTCTCATTTTTTTTTGTGAAACTTCTACCTAATTCTTTACTGGACTGTGGATCTGGCCAGGCTAGAGCTGGGACTATATTTCTGTATGTACATACAATTTGAAATTCACTGTGTTCTCCTTCTCTTGGTTTTACTATAGACATAGACTATATACTGTTTTAATTGTTCTTCTTTTTAATCTGTTTTTGTTACTCTATATAGGAATTTTTATTATGTGTTCATTATTCTATGTGAAACTCAATGAAATGCTTTCTCCATCTCTTTCTCTTATTTTTATAGACATATTTTTTTCATATCATTTACCTTATCTGTAAAGAATGTTCAAACCCAAACAAAAACACTCCCTCTCAGGAGCCCCTACACCCCTCCAGGTCTCCCTCTGATTCTCTCCTTCCATTCATAACTAAACTTCTTATTTTTCTCAATTTTTCATTCACTTGTCATTGTACATCATTATGGCTTTATCCAAACTTACTTCACAGAAATAGTTTTGCTAATTCCCCAGAGCTCCACCTTGCTTTAAAAAAAAAGTTTTACCTTGATTTTCTAGCAATATTCATTCAGTATTAATGACATTATCGCTGTTAAGATGATTTCTTCTGTTTTTTTTTTTTCCCCCAAAACTTTTATAAAACCACTTTCTTTAATGTAATACCTACCTTTCTCCTTATATCTTCAGGGTCTCATTTTGTGCTTAATTATTCCCTACTTAGCTTTTAAGCATTTAGTTAATTATGGTTTGATCCTAGATCCTCTTCTTTTACATATACTTTTGGGGAGATGCCAATCGCCTAAAACTTTGGTTACTGCATTACTAGTTAATAATATCCAGAATGAAATTCGTAGTTTCCTGATGCCTTTGTATAACTCTAAAGTAGTCATACTTTAGATGTTCTATGCTATTCTTATCATCTTATTGTCATAATATCTTATTATTCTTGTTATCTCACCCCTAAATTTATTTATCTCAGTTTTTCCTATTGAATATATAATCATCACATCATTTATTAAGCCAGAAACCTCAGAGATATTCATGACACTTTATTTTTTCTATAATCCATAATACTTTATTTTCTTGCAGCACTATGCAATCTTCACCAACTCCTGTGATATTTACAACCTAGCTCTCTCTCTAATTCATATGTTTTCCTTTATTTACAGCCCAGTACTCTATTCTAAATGATCATAATCTTGCCTCTGGATTCTTACCCTGCTTTCTCAAGTGGTCTCCTTGTGTGTTGTCTTGAATTCTTCTAATTTATTATCTACATTGCTGTCAGGATTTTTTTTTTTATCCAAATCTGGTTATGTCATCCCCTCACAACAAGATTAAAACAAATGAAAAGCTGACCATTTAAAGATACTAAAGATAATAATCCACAATGACCGTTAGTCCTTTGCATTGTTTGACCTCTCTCTGCTTAACTTGATCTCCCATTACATCACTTTCTTTCTCATATATGGCAAGACTGGTTTTCAAGCTTCAAGAACTGTCCATATTGGATAATTCTAGATAATCATGGAAACTATGGGGATAAATAAAAGCATTATACATCTATATTCATTATATGTCAATTCTCTACAGTAGAGTAAGTTAAGGTGAATTTTTTTTCAGATTATCAACCAAGACAGAAAGAGTATATATGATTCTTATTGTGTAAACACACATTTCAGAATATATTTCATGTAGTATGCAGATGTTAGACACCTGCTTGCCTGGGTGACTGATGTTTGGCTTATGGTTCTAAGTCTGTTAATACAGTGACTAGAGATGTTACTTAAGCCCAGCCAGTAATATATTGT